>OX421449.1:3977359-3982359 GCA_949126865.1 Montipora capitata
AGCTTACAAAAAGAGAAAGAGCTTGTGTTAAGGTTTAATGGGACACAAGAACAGCTGTCGTGAAGGTAGTATTTTAATATCCGAAGTACATAAAGAAAAGCACTTATCCGATGCTCTCAATCTCTTGTATTCGTTCACAAAAAAAAAATGTGTGTAAAGGAGACGCTTCCAACCGATTTCTTTTGTTTCGTTCTCGACTCGGTCCATGGCTGTATGGCTTCAGTTTGCCTTGGTGAGAAGCTGTCCAAAATACTCGAAAATAAGTCCAATATGCGTTCCCGGGCTTTTTTGGGCGAAAGAAAATGGACATCAGGATGTCCGCGGCGTGGCTTTCAATCATGACCGCCTGTCCACTTCGTCGCTGATGAATTTCGATGCAAATCAAATCGTTGAATTTTGTTTTCGGCCTTAAATTATCTTTCCAAGATGGAGAAATACATTACATTCATTACTCAAAAAAAGTAAAAGCTGTCTGAGGGTTCGGGCAAAGGTTTTCAGGCGGACAACTCCTTTAGTTAGTAGTACAGAGCTGAATTTAATGATGATGGTAAATGGGAACCCCTTGGACGTTGGTTGTATATTGTAAACTAAATTGGCAAAACTGTAACGAACAAGTGTTTTGCTCATATTGTTAGGGTAAACTGTTAAATTTTACAGCTCAAGTGCACACCCATTTTTCACACAAAAAATGGGTCTGGATTCTCTGAGAAGCATATTAATTTGTTCAAGATTTTCTTGTGCACAGAACATTACGAAAAACTATTACATTTACAAATCTATACTTCGTTTATTGTGTTTTTGTAGGCAGGAACGGTAAACCAAGCTGGATATCGTGAGAGTCCTCGAACGTCTTGTTTCACACAATACGAGAAGTTATTACATGGCTATGATGAGTGTGTACTCTACTAATAATTCTGGTAGCAGAGTATGGTGTGTTGCGAGGCTTTCATATTTATTCTAAGTAAATAACCGTGAAGTTTGGTATTCTATGATTAGCTCAGTGATATTGACAGTCAGAGAATCAATCCATATTTCAAAGCTTTTTCAATTGTGTGATTCAATTTGGAACAGCAACTCTATACTTGATACGGTTGTCAGTAGTAAATCTAGGATTTTGTTATTCGAGGAATAAAGTAAATACGGCCCCAAGTTTACGACTCTATCAGTTCTCTCCTAAAACGTACATGGCATTGTTCTTTTAAGGAAAGGAGTTTTAGACCTTCAAGGGTAAAATTCTCTCCTGATTAATTATGAACTACTGAACTGAAAACACATGATGCCCATCGTCTTACCCAAGCTTCTCTAAGTCAGCGTCAACGTCTTCACTTTCAGTTGCTTGTCTTTGAATGAAGATTTTTTTGCAGAGCCAGCCGATTTTAAAGCAAATCAAAAGATGTTTACTCAGAAATTGAGATAAGAGGCAGCCCACTCCGGTGTCCTCTTAACGATATGTTTTTTTACCACGTTATAATGTAAACAAGTTATTCTGTCGGTTCAATCGCCCCTTAAGAGGAAAGAAGTGCATTTGACCCATGGAATAAATCACGTTTTTCAGTCTTATCAGATACAATCTCTTAGTTTGCCCGAGAAAAGTCTAATATCACAAATTTACTTTCCTGTTTGATGGTCATTTACCTTTGATAATTTTACAACGCCTGTGTGCTTCCAAATTCCACGTGGGTTTCATACGAGCACAATTAAGACAGCAATTAATATCAAAGTCCAAGTCTCTTTACCTACTTGTCAACTTTTTAAAAAAATAAGAAATTTACTCAAATTGAACTGAGGTTGTTAAACATTTTGAACTTTTAAAAATACATAATCTTCAAATTAAATCCAATCGCGTTCTATTACAAAAGACTTAAATCAACTGAGAACTTTCGTAGTTCAATAACATTTTTCTTCAGATTTCCCTTAGGGTAAAAGTCGTTACTGAACGACTGAAATCTCTCGGTTTCTTTGCGTAGTTTTTTAAAAAAACTATTCACTGACATTTTTTCAGTGTTATTAAAAATAGTTTCAGTTATGCATTAATTTTCAAGGGCGGAAAATAATAAATCAATATAAACCGGTACATACTTCATAGTTTTGGCCTTTTACGGCGAATATACCCTTTTGATAAAAAAATCACTTCTAAAAACAGCTTTGCTGCACGTAATTTGGGAAATTCAAATGTAAAAACATCCTCATCTGATTCAATATTTTTCGCTTCAAGGCAAGATATTTTCGATACCTAAAACCGACAGATTTTTTTAATATCAAAGGAAAGGACTACTGTGTCCACTAACATTTTGGGTGTTAGAAAAGGCAATTGCCCACTAGTGATGAAACTTAACTCTCTGAGTTAGTTTTTTTTGTCTTGTCAAACGAGGAGAAGATATTTATTCTTTTAAATAAGTGTTTGTAACTTGATGCGGATTTAGGAAATATTTTCTCAAACAAACATGACACAGGTTGTTGTACGCATGACGAGTTTAGAAAGATTAACGTCATAAAAATATATTCATGGGTTACATTTCAAATGTATAACACCTGAAAAAGACATAAACTGTTTTATTAATGTTGAATCATTTTGTTTTATTTTCATATTTATGCTATGAAAGCGCTTTTTTTTCAAACAAAGTACACGATTTCCGCTGAGCAATGAAATGATAAATAATTATTTTCATTCTCGATTTGCGCTTTTTTTAAGCTATTTTTAAAAAAAGAAGACGGCATTCTGTGTCTTCGCTGTTTCCTTAGTTATTTTTTTGTCATTGTCATTTTCTGGATTCAAAGGCATTCTTTTTAACCTGTTTGCTTTTTCGGAAGAAAGATTGCGAAATTTTATCATTCTGTATATTCCTTGTCTTGGAACAACCCCAGAACATGCATTGAAAGCCATACTCTATTTCATGTCAACGTATTATGGCTTCCTAAAGTTGCTTCCAGTTGCATTGGGTATTATCTTTTGTCAGAGCTATATTAAATCCAGCTTTGTAAATTTATGCAAGAGGTAACACACAACTTGAGTTATCTATCAAAAACACATCAAGACCAAAATTCAACGGAAGAATTTTGCGCGAGTAGTTTGACAAATCGATAAGGGTTTCACTTTTCAAAACAAACTTCACAGCGTTGAACACAACAGGAGAAAAGGAAGACCATGAATTAATCCTACGAATTTCCCAGTCACATTTCACACCAGAAGCCAGTAAGAAAATTTGATCCCTGGCCGCACTGAAGTTGTGGGACCCAAATTCAACCAGACTGAGTGAAGAGTATTACCGAGTCTCAAGTTTGTCAGATTAAGATTTGAATTCCTTTCGGTTACTTTGAAAAACAGGAAAAATTTAATAAGTAAAGTATTTCCCATGAAAGAAAAGACTGAAAGCTTCGTCGTTTCTTTAATTCCCTTCATTTTGTATTATTAAAACGCCTAAATTTTATCGAAGTGTTGAGGAGGCCGGGATTCTTGTGAGACTCAGACACGTCAAGGAAGCTTGAATTCGCTTATACCAAAGGGCACGACAAAATGGAAAAAGAGACCTCTTAAGAGGTTTTCGCGGCGTTAAAAGTGGCAACGAATATCGAAACCGGAAAAACAAACGTCCTATATAATGTTGCTTGTAAACGATTTTTTATCGAACAATGTTTCCACAAACCTTTGTATGAGTTGATTAGATTTGTTGGCAAATCAGTCACCGTATCACGGGTCTTCGCGCTCGAAATTCTTCGCAGCTCCGTTTGATGAAAATCTTGAGATTTCCAAATGTCTTTCTATCTCGACTTTTAATCCAATTCAGCTTTAAAGCCTATTGTTTCCTTTCAGCATTTCCTGTTTTCAGTTTTCTCGAGAGGTCTCGCTTGTATAATTCAACGCATTATTTTTGGAGTTGGGCTGTTCATAGATATTTAAAATAACATGCCATATTTTTAGCCCCTCGGTAATAGCGTCGTAAACAGATAAAGCGAGCAATAAATTTGATAAACGACAGGGCCAGCGGAAATGAAAGAGTTTCAGACTCGCATCACAACTGATCTTCAAGTCATGGCACAGTTGTCTTAGAGACAGGATTACTTCCTTAAGAAAAAGGCGTTGGTCTATCCATTTGATGAGCTCATATTTGCCTAAGGGAAAAATGTCTTCTGATAAGGAGATGTCAAAGACAATCTTCACTTCACTGTTCGTCAAATGCTTGACACTTTGCAGCTTTCTTTTAATGCTGAGGCCACTGCTATAGCTACAAGTTGCAACAGTTTAAAAAAACCTTTTAGCAAACAACGAAGACAAAAAAATTACCTATGCAAAATTGTAACTTTGTATATTTCGGACTTTTCAATACTCGTGTTTTTCCTGCTACATCTGCATCTTATTGAAGCATTTCTGGGACAATATCTACTTATCTCTTCCATGTTCAAAAAGTGTTGAGTACACTGATCCGAAGTCACGTCAGCTGGCCAAAGACGTTAAGCTAGCATTGGGTGAGGAAGTTTAGGACTTCTTTTAAGGAACAACTGGACGTGTGAACAAAAAGCTATTGCCATGCAGTCAATTTTTGTAGTTATTTAGTAACATGCAAGATATTGTCAAGGAATATGTATGCCAGTGTGGAAGCTTTTTTGAAATTCAATACTTTAAATTTGGCCACCAAATTTGCCACAGACATCTCATTGTTCAAGAAAGGCTCACTTTTCCTTTTTTCATTGATTAATCTGTTTGTAGAGAGATAGTAAAAAAAAGCTTTGTAAAGCTAGCGTTAGTCGCTTAAGACAAGACTGAAGAAAACGCTCATATCAAATATTATCAGCGCTAATTACCGCACACGGAGTCTTTACTTAATTAAGTTTTGAACTCCGAATATGCCTCTTTAGCATTGAAGTGTCATCACTAGAGCCACTTTGAATGGACATTCGAACAGAACCCATCAAATAAAACGAATTCCCGTATTTGGCTTAAATTTATCGCTTGACTAAACGACATCAAATTGTCAGGAAAGTGGCAACTATTGTCAAGTCGT
>OX421449.1:3994859-3999859 GCA_949126865.1 Montipora capitata
ACAGATCTAAATATAAACAATCTAGAAAATTTTTGTCTTGAAATCAGGAAACCAAATTCAAAACCGTTTCTTATTGTCACGTGGTACAGGCCTCCCAATTCTCTCAATGAAGTATTCTCGTCTCTAGAAAATCTTATTGGACGTCTTGATTCCGAAAATGTCGAATGCTATTTAATGGGGGATATGAATTGCAACATGGCTTCAATGTCTGACACTAATTCTCACTTGTTGTCGGACATCACTGATCTATATGGCCTTCACCAGCTGATAAACGAGCCCACGCGCGTCACTAACACAACATCCACTCTAATAGATCTGATATATACTAACTATCCCGATGAAGTAGTCTGCTCTGGAGTTTGTCATGTCAGCATCAGCGACCATAGTCTCATTTTTGCCTATCGAAAGTTGTCCATTGGAGTCGCTTCCAAAAGACACAATACTATTAAATACAGAAGTTTTAAAAATTTTAGTCGTGACTATTTTCGCAGCGACATTGCTTCTCAAAACTGGGATGCTTTAGATAATTTTCAAGACCCAAATGATATGTGGCGTGAGTGGAAAATTAAGTTTTTAAATGTCGTTGACACTCATGCTCCATTACGAACAAAGCGGGTCCGCTTAAAAAGATCCCCATGAATTACTTCAGAGTTAAAAAAACGTATGCATGAACGAGACATCATGAAGTTGAAAGCAATACGTCCAAAGAACCCACAGGATTGGGGTGAATTTAAACAACTCCGCAACAAAGTTAACAGTGACATCAGGATCTTAAAGGAATCTTATTACAGACAATCGTTTACTGAAAACAAAAATGATTCTCGACGCAGTCAAATCTTGTACTCGTTCTCGGTCATCGTACTAGAATCGTACTACCAAAAATGATTCCATTTCGTATCCGTTTGAGGCCCCCCTGTGGAAAAAGAGTTTTAAGGTCCCTAATGAAGCCGATACGACAACGATATTAATTGTTTGAGAGAAACTACTCGAATCATCTTCCCGTGCTTTAGACAGTTACTAGTTATCCAATTTATTAGCATTAAGCCGGATATTCCTGCGAGCTGCTGGGAAAAAACGACGAGTTTTTGTGGAGGATATTCCCTGGACGGATAACTAGACTACTCTAAATTGCTACTCAACAAATGTTTGTGGACGATTCTTAAGTTGGAAATTTCGCGAATGAGAACCAATCTTTTGTTGGAGGTCTTCTAGCTACAGCAGGGCATCAGCTCATTGGACACCCGTAGAAAGGTTGGAAAAATGCTGTCTCAAGCGTAAGACCTTTCTCGGATCGGAGATTTGCAGACTTACGCCATTTCATCTAAAACCCGGGTTGAGTTTGTTCAGCGAATAGGAGGTCGACGGGGTTATTGTCTGCGAATCTTGTGGTTTTGCCAGAAGGCCGACACTGGAAAGATTAGTCGGCAAAACATGAATTAAGCATCGTAAACTTGGTGGGATTAGCTTTGCCGGCAGTTCTTTAAGAATTAACAATGGTTTCCACCAGACCACGTGTACGGCAATTACGGTATTTTGTGAGTATTTGTTGCCCCTTGAGCCTGTATTAGATTAAAAGAGAAAAGATAAACCGACTGCAAAGTACATGAGAGCCGCGTACCGGGAAGCAATCAGAGGGGATATCCCACTGCGAATTTTTGCCCCATTATTGATTTTCCGAGGCATGTTTATAAAGAGGCCAACGCAAAGCGCAGTTTATCAATATGTTTAGCAGTTGAAGAAAAAACAAATATATATGATGACATTCTTTCGCGTGGGTTACGTAATTGAGAACGAGAATGAACCGCGAGTTCTTTTTGTTCAACTAATAGTCAAACAAAATTAGATTTCTTTAAATAACCGTCGCGCTGTGAATTATATTTTACCTCGTGGTTGAATTTTTGAGAATTCTTTTCTCAGTTAACAAAAGTTATCAACTCGACACGAAATGTGTTGTACGTGGTCCGTTATCACTTAAAACATATTTAGATTTTTCATAGGGTTTCATGCTGCTAAGGTCGTATAAGACGACGCCCTCCAATTTAGCATTTTGCCAAATTAAGCCGTAGGAAGAGGCTGCAGGGATAAACTTTTATAAGCTTTAGCAAAGACAGTACAGTCATATTACAAAATAGTCAGAACTATCAGCCTTACTCCAAACTGGATTCCTACATTCGATTTGTGAACACGTATAAACGCCACTCTCAATACATGCAGCACTAAAGCGACAAATTCGCTCAACTTCACATATTTTGAAATAACCTTATCAGTTTCTCAGTGCGGAAAAATTTAGTTCTTCCCCGGAAAAAGTAAGGTGCAACAAAGAAAAGATCTAACGTTTTGGTTGGATTTTCCCTCGACTTAAAGCCAAAACCAACTTTTGTTTGAAATACAACTAGTTTGCCAATCACCTCAGCATGAGTTACCGTTGTTCATGTTGAAAAAAAAAATAGCCACTAGACTGAGTGTGTTCAGTAATGATAAACCGATCAGGAAAAAGTATCGCGATGGTTTAATTTTAAAAAAGATGTGTTTCTTACCCTTCTTCAGGAGAACTCTGTGATTTTCTACAAAGAAGGAGTACTTCTTAAGATTTGCTGTCCTTCCAAGTTAAGGCGTTTCAATGACAATGAAATCAAGCTGTATTAATGACACTTTATACCCTTCCATTCTAATGGCCTTCGTTTTATTTATAAACATGTCAATTTTTGGCTTTTGACCAACATTCATAAAGAAGCGCAGCTGCCGACTCGATTAGAAACTGATGTGAAAATGGCACATGGTTTTAAAAAGCACTTAGACCCTTCTTTGAGGTCACGAAAGATATCTTTAGGAATATACATCGAAAAATAGAGATATTCAGTTAATTGTTCCTTTGATCACAAAATTGTGAATTGATTTTGAAAATCAGTGGGCGAAAATTTCATACGTCAGAGTACGGGCAAAGCAAATGGATGAATCGTTAGAGCCTTTTTTTTTGGCTAGCATACTTTAAAAGTAATTTCCGCAGAGTTTTTTTCCGATGATTAAATAATAGGTGGTCAATCACCAGGACTGTAAACTACAATCAATCATTTTAACTAATAACTGCGGACCAATCATATCGCTGTACGCTTTTTATCGGTGAACTCAATGAAGCTGAATGATGGGCAATAAAAAAGTATTCAAACTACAACTACCTTTCACGGGTTTATTGGCTCACCTTAATAACGCGTCAGCAAACAAAGACTTAGGGCGAGAAATAGGAAGTATGATAGGACAGGCATCTCTTTTAAATTAATTTTGAATTTTATAGGAGCGTGAGGTAGTAACTTATATTTCGTTAATACTAGATCTTTATATCGTAAAACCACGTCATTATATTAATGGAGGCACGTTTTGTCCTGTTCATAATATGATCAGTCGGGTGTGGGCTATTTTAACGTTTCGCAGAGTTATTACTAGTTGATCTACGTCGGCGTTATGATCGAGCCGTGCACTGCGATTCGTTCTTGTTCGAGAATGTTAGATCAGCTTATCATTTGTGTGCGTCAGGGGAAGAACAACCTTTTAGTTATTTTAAGATCCTGAGAAATGGTTGAACCCGTGTTGGATTTATGTTTGGTATATATTTTTCTCCGACAAATTTTGGCGATAGTGTAAGCTCACATGTTTACAGGACGTTACAGGGCAGCAAAGTGAAAATGAACTAACTTCCTACTTCTCTTTCAGTATTTCGTGCGATGGGCCAGTTTCTGAAGGAATCCTATATACGCATAAAATTATATTTTCAAAATATGCGCTGCTGATTTTTTTCAGATCCGACAGTGTAAAACCTAAAACAGGCAGGATGTTTTACAACCTATTAGAAAGCTATGCCCCGATTTTATCTGTTATGGAATCGCCTAAAATTTAACAAGTTAAGTTTTGTTTGTTTTTAAGCTCAGACACTCTCCATCATGAGTGAAGTTTGGTGCTCATTCAAAGAGTCCATCAGGATTTTGGGATTTAACAGTCAACAAAAAATCCCAGCGCACAACAAAACTTGAGTATCGTGTGAGATAAGCCCTTAACAATATTATCTTTTTGGTCTGGAATTATCTAGTTGTTGGCCTATATTCTTCCCCCAATCCGATTCGCCGACAACGAACTCTCTCCGTATGATGAAGACTAGAAATACAAACTTAGCGATCCATCGTGCAAAGATAGAAGGAATTTAGCCCTAACAGCAAAGCAGTGAGGTCTCTAACTGTAAGGCGTCAGAGTAAGATGCTGGAAGTAATTGAACACGTAACATCATCTATCAGTGATAATGTGTGTGGTCTTGGTCAAAGAGAATCGTCAAGAAATCTTAACGGAAAACCTCCAGTGAGGGGAACTCTCTCCGTAAGATGAAGACTAGATTGCGAAGTTTAGGATAGCGTTTTTTTTTAGATACAACCCTAGCGATCCATCGTGCAAAGATAGAAGGAATTTAGCCCTAACAGCAAAGCAGTGAGGTCTCTAACTGTAAGGCGTCAGAGTAACATGCTGGAAGTGATTCAACGCGTAACATCATCTATCAGTGATAATGTGTGTGGTCTTGGTCAAAGAGAATCGTCAAGAAATCTTAACGGAAAACCTCCAGTGAGGGGTCAAATTTCCTTTTAACTTTAACACACCCCGAAAAGCTTAGAGATCTCAGCGCCTCGGGCATCTTATGTTCAGTTACTACTACATCATCTACTGCATCTTAATCTACGATTTATGAAGAACATAGGCGAATCGGTCAAATATCGGTATCGGTAATGTCACTGGATTTTTGTTCCAGTTTACCAGTTCCAGCCGACTAGACTCCTTCGCTAAATTCTCTGTTCGATTTCTCTTTCATGATTTTCTCGTTTATGCTTAGAGGTTTGTTTAACTAATCGCCGGACAAAGTTTTTTTTTTGAAAAAAGCTTTACAGCAGAATAAGGAAGAGAAAGGGAAAAAAAAGGAAAAAGTATTTGTACCCAAAGGGACAAGCACAAACGAGACTAAAGGA
>OX421449.1:4009859-4039859 GCA_949126865.1 Montipora capitata
TCTTTCACGTTCCCTGGGTCTCTCATCTTCCCGTCCCGTTGCGTGCGGGAAGTTAGAGGGGGAAAAGGTAGTCTGAATATGAGCGTGAGACAATCCTTGTACAGAAGGGGCTAACGTATGGAAGCGGGCCGGCGTTCAGATGCTTTTTCAATTTTTTTTTCTTTGAAGCAACGACAATTTGTTTCGCTGCTAGTCTTTGCCATGCTTGAATATTCCTTCCACCAGGTATGTAAAAATCCCTTAAGTCGCTTCAAAGATGTGAGCCTTCGGTTTTTCTGTGGAGTCAGTTTTTTTAGCAGTTTTCCTTCGATTTCCAACACCATTCGTCTCTCTTGAAAACCCCAATGACCATCAGAAGAGCTACAGAATAAAAAAACCCAAATTAACATTTTTGTTGCCTTTCCCAATTGAAACAAGTGACATTAAAATTCAAAACTGGTTGAAAAGAAAAAAACAACTTCGTGTTATTACCGATCCACGATCCCAGGAATCTTGGTCTTCGATGTCCCCCTAACAATTAATAAGTACACCTTAAACCGCCGTCATTTGAAAGCGCTTTCAGTTGAACAGTCATGCAGATGGGTTTTTTTTAATTACCTCGTCTAAACTAATTCCTTCTCCGTCTGGCTCTTCAGTTTCATTCGCACTGTCGTGTTCGGCTTCTCCGCCGCTAGCTCTTTCAACATTTTGTATCCCTTCCATTGCTTTGCTGTCTCCAGGGTTCATACTGAAAAATCAAAAACCAAATGAGTTGAAAGCGTTTACACTGAATCCAAGAACATTCAAGAGATTATTAACCCAATCATTAGGAGAAGTAAATGAAATAAGTGCCGGGATGGCGCAGTGGTGAGAGCACTCGCCTCCCACCAATGTGGCCCGGGTTCGATTCCCAGATCCGGCGTCATATGTGGGTTGAGTTTGTTGGTTCTCTTCTCTGCCCGGAGAGGTTTTTCTCCGGGTACTCTGGTTTTCCCCTCTCCTCAAAAGCCAACATTTGACTTGATTTGCGTTGATTTTTAATTTCAGTTTACAGTGTCCGCAATTAGTGCATCAGCGCTAGAACGACCAGACGAATTATTTAAAGATCTTTTCCTTTCCTTTTCTATATAATTGCTGTTAAAAGGCCAATCACAGCGGAGACGGACGATCAAACGAGAAGCCAAAAACCTGCCACAGGCGGAAACCCGTGTGAAGCGCGCGAAAACGCGCACATCACAATTCAGCTTCATTTTGGCACAAGATTCATTCAGCCAATCGGAAAATTACTAAGAAAACTATTTTGACTATTGATATCCGAACGGAAGAAAACCCTCTTTTTTTCTCTCTAAATTAAAAGCATCTCACCTCAGCGCTTGTGTGTAATGATCCAGTGCTTCTTGATAATCACTTGTCAGCGCTAAATAATCACCAAGCAACTGATGCAAGCGAGGAGTGCGGTCATATATCATGTGCTTCCTCAACCTGAAAAAAAAACCAAATCGAATCAAATGAATCTGGGATGATCATCATCTGACCCAAAGGGATTCACACAAATCACGCAAATCATGAAATTTGTGAATTAATTAGGAATATAAAAACTGCATCATTTTTCACAAACAGTTAAATAATTAATTCGAGTTAAAACGTTTTATCAATATAATGCTAGGTGAAGCAATATCATCCTGGTGAGAGTAGTCCCGAGAAGGACTGTTGTTGTTTCGACAGCCTGAGAGGAAGTGATTCTCAGAGTGACAGTGGTGCTGTAGAGAAATCAAGTAGAGCTATGAAAAAACCAGTAACAAAATAACGCAAAATAACGAAGACATTGGCCCCAGGGCCTCTGCAGGTGACCCCAGTTTACCTGGCTGGCGTGGTTACCAAACTTTAGGACCTTCGCAGACATTCTTTGGGCTCATCACGAAATCTTTCCGACTTTCGTCGCGGACAAAAGACTGCGTGACGTGCCAAAAGAAAGTCTGCAAAGAAGGCAAATTAGACCTCAGATTGGCTTACAGATTTGTGATATTGTCATTTGTCTTGATTCTGCAGAACCAAGGCAATCTGGCATGAAAAATAACTTCAACACTTTACTGGAAAGAGTTTATAAGGAGAAAGAACAAAAATACATTGCTGACATGCATTTTACGCCCTGAAAACTGATGTGTTTTTCTCTTTTTTGGTTTCTTGCGTTGTACTTACACTGCAATAGCTTTATCGTATTGCTGTTTCTTTCCCAAAATCTCCGCGAGCAAACAAGCCGCATCAGTGTATGTCTCATCTTGGGCCAAACTCTTCTCCAACATACTCGTGGCCTTACAAAAGAAACAGTACAGAACAAAGGAAAGAAAAGGAAAGGAACTTCATTTTAGTGTCTACTCTTCTAGCGCTGGAGCACTAATTGGGAACACTGTAAACTGAAATAAACAAATTAACGCAAATGAAATCAAATTTTGGTTTTTGAGGCATTTAGAGGGGGGGGGGGGGGGGGCACCGGAGTACCCGGAGAAAACCAAACAAACTGATAAAGCCGCTTTCTTTTTGTTTAGACAACGGGAGACGTCCAAGTCAACGTTGAACATGAAGGTGTGAATAGGGAGTTTTGGTTAAAAGAAGAGAAATACTCGCGCGGTACGAATTTCAGCACATATCTTTGCGGTACTCGGTACAACAACGACGTGAAATAACCAACTTAGAGGTTTTGAGGTTCCTTCTTTATTTTTACTCTGAAACCGCTAGTACCCAATTTATTTTTTGGATACTTCGCCGACATTGTACGACGAGAACGAAGTGGAAAAACGCGAAAGACTTACGTCGCCGTCGCCGTTGACATCGTAGATCTTAAGGGGAGAGCTTCACGTCTCTGCGCATGGGCAAACTGTCACGTCAACCCATTTAATTTCATTGTCATTGAAACAATCGAAAGCACTGATGCAGGAATCGGAAACAATACCATAGAAGTGGAATTACTCATGGGAATTACTTTTGCAATCATTTCCTTTGTGCTATGAACCTCCTGCATGCGAATAGATAACTCGTGCGTTCTGACAACTCGTACATAGACTAAAATGTTCGACCCGTACAATAAATTCGATGGTCAAAACTAAATTTGATGTTTTCTTTGTAAACCCGCAGTATCTTCCACCAAATTTGGGCCTCAGTCATTCAGTGTATTCTCTTCAATACTCTAATTAATGAACATCATCTGGTTCAGTAAGAAACCGTAAAATTTACAACCGCTGGCGCCAAAGCTTAGACATGCGCAAAACCGTGAAACTGTCCTTTTAAAGTCTATATAGCACATGTCATTAACAGAGCCAATGTACTCACTTTGTCATAAGAAGCTGGTTCGTGAGCCATAACCGAAGCACAAAGCTAAATAAAGAAACAGAGAACATAAATAAGAAAATTTTCTGACTTTCTGCATAAAACTTTACCTTAAACACTGTTTTGCCTGGAGACAACGGTCAACACGTGCAGGGATCTGACGAAGATGGTGCTAAAATTACCAGACGGGTGCTAAAGATCTGATGAATGATAGGTTGTTTCCAAAGGGTGGGTGTTTTGTAGATGTTGGAAGTTCATACCTGCCTCCTCTTCAAAGCGAGTCTAAGTACGAAATCTTTGCGATGGTAAATAGTTCTACTTTACATATGAATGAAAAATAATTTTCATGACAAAAACTTCGCACTTAGACTCGCTTTGAAGAGGAGGTGAGTATCTTCTTGCGAACAAAACTCGCGCAGGGACGGTTCTTCGATCCTTTGCCGCCATTTGTATCTTAAACTCGTCCCAGTCTTCCCCTTACAGGGTCCCAAAATGGTGGCCTCACACCGTCGCCATTTTACGTTTGTGATAATGGCCTTCCGAAATTCTTAGCATTGTACAACCAAAAGACACTCAAGAAAGTACTAATAACAGCAAGGTTTAAAGGTTTAAATCTCAAAATTCTAGTTGAATTTCCTTCTGCCATTGTCCTTAACTAACACTAAAATCTTCAGTTGAGAGCATACGGCCATCCCCTTTTTTTTCTCCGTTTCGCGTCGTCCGACCGTCCCAAATTTTCGGCATTTTCCAAAAAAAAAAAAAAAAGTTAACGACGTTTTTAAGCCATTATTATGTTGCACAGGAGTTTCGGTGGTTGATCCCTTTTCCCACGCTGTCTTAATTTTGCCACAACATCCGCCAACTTTTCCGCCATATTGATTTTGGGTTCACGTCTTGTTGTTTTCCTGGCTCCACAGCTATGATGCCGGGGTACCAGGCCTCCGATTCCGAGAATGCTGATGACTTTTTTTTGTAGGTTTTTTTTTTCAATCCGACCGACCGACCCAATATCAAGAAACTCATGAATTCGACGGTAAAAAAACAAAAAAGGGGGATGGCCTAACTAGCGATGAGTTGTACAATATTCCTCCATTTGAGATGCGTCTTGTAACCGAGTATTTTGACGAGATTTTCAGTTTGTGACATAAATGCCGACAAGTTTAAAAGTTCAAGGTGCGTCTTATAACCGAGTGTGCCTTGTACCCGTAAAACTATGGTAATACCGAAAACTGATGGGCCGAATTCCGTCGCAGATCGGGACTTGTGGGTTACAGACTTTTGACAAGAGTCAACTTGTGCTAAATACTCTTACGGTTAAAGTGCGAGGATTAGCTCCCATTGTCTTGTGTGCATTCTTCGCTACTGTCAGTGCCTCCTTAACTCTTTTTGCAGCCATATAACACTCAACAAGACCTGTGATGATAATGCATGATTAAATATTCCTCGAGAAAACTATTGTAATCGTTCTCTATCCTCAAGAATTTTCTTTTTCTGTTTTTTGAGTTGGAAACCAGGGGTTTCGCCTCTTGCAAGGTCGCCCCTTGAGATCGCCCCGTAAATAATCTAGTTCACCCCCTAAAATATATCGAGCTCGCCCTGAGTTACATGTCACGATCAATCGATCAGAACTCTGATTACCTTTTTGAGCTTCAAAGTTGCATGGAGCTAATTTTACTGCTTCACGAAAATGTAACAACGCTTCTTGTTGCTTCTCCAAGGCTTGTAGTAAACTCGCTGAAAAAACACCAGTAACAAACAAAGAGTATAGACCCTTTTAATAAGTCTAATATATGCCGTTTTCCGCTAATGACGTCGAACTCGAGCTTTCAAATTTTATTCAGAAATGTACAAAGGCTCAAAACTTTTCCGATTTCTTTTGTTGTTTTAAGCCTTTGTACATTTCTGAATAAAATTTGAAAGCACGAGTTCGACGTCATTAGCGGAAAACGGCATATATTAGACTTATTAAAAGGGTGTATAAAGCATATTTTTTCAGGCTCGGTGAATAAAAACCTCGACTTCGTCTCAGTTTTTATTCACCGATATTCACCTCGCTTTCGCCGAACAATTTTTAAGTAATACTATGACCAAAAAATGTTAACTAACACTAGGTGACCTAAGTTTTAAGACCTGATTTGAAAAAAATACCTGTTTATTTTAACAAAAATATTTGTATTTTGGTCCGCCATCACTTTATACTTTAAAATCTTGAGAGAGCTAGATCGAGGAGAAAATGACGTCAGACTCAATACAGTAGAACCCAGGTATCTCGAACAGCCAAGGGAAACACAAAAAAGTTTGAGATAGCGGGGGTTCAAGATAACCGATCAGTGCCAAATTACAAAATAATAACTGTAATTAATAAAAGTAGTGATGACCCATTGATACGACATTTATTTGTGAAAACATACAACATTTTTAAACCGGAAGAGTGTATTCTGCATTATTCGTTTTGCGTGCATATTTACGCCGCAACAACTAGACTCAGTTTATTCTTGCTGGTGATCAAGCAGTTTGTCATATCGTTTCTTCGAGCCGATAAAGACAATTCATGCGCTGTAATAGTGAAAGGCAAACCCGTCAACCTTGCCATGGAGACGGCATGCAAGTCCTTTGCACCCTTCATCTCACGGGGAAGAAACAATTCATTGAAGTGGGTTACAAAAACAGCTTTTAAGCATAGACTAGAATAAGCATACTCAGCATAGATTAATACAACACATGATTTGTATGCTGTAACAAAAGTGTCGTGTATAACCAGGTGTGTTCAGACAGTTTCTGATCTTTATTGACCAATATCGCTGTTAGAGTTCGAGATAACCGGGTAAATTTCGGTCACGGGGAGTTGGAGTTAAACGAGTTCGAAATAAACGAGTAAAAATGCTTGAAATTTTATTGGCAAATCCAAGGGAAATGGGTTTATGTTCGAGATAGCAGGGAGTTCGAGGAATGCGTGTTCGAGATAGCGAGGTTCTACTGCAGATGGCTTTCAATCACGCGAAGAGAAGGCCATGTTCAGTGGTGCACATTATGTATAGTTAAATTCCGGGAAGACTTCTTTTCTCTGTTGTTCTGTGCCCCAACATGGCCGCTGTGACGTCAAGTGAAAACCATCTAAAGTTTAAGAATGCAAAACATGTGTGCGCGGCTGAATTAATATGCAGCACGGGAGTTTCGGGCTTTCAGAGTTTTAAGGCCCGTGCAAACGCTCGCAACATTGTTGGCCAACAAGACGCAACATTGTTGGGCCCAACATGTTGCGAGCGTTTGCACACCATGTTGTGTGTTGTTGCGTGTTGTTGCAACTTGTTGGAAGTTGTTGGATGAAGTTTGAAACTGGTCAAACTTCAGAGCCAACAAGTGCCAGCATTTCTATTGTTTCGCGGTCATCGAAGCGTGGTCCAACAATGTTGCGTTCGTTTGCACAGCACATCCAACAATGTTGCGCCGGCGCACGCGCACTACATGTCACGTATCCACACAAATACATGCGAACAAGAAATCAACATGGCGTCGGAGATGGAAAACGTCCCAGAGTCCTTTGTATTCTCATCTAAAGACCCAACATGTTGTGACTTGTTGCGAGCGTTTGCCCACATCTGCTAACATCGCGCAACAAGAGACAACATTGTTGGGCCCAACAATGTTACGTGTTGTTGCGAGCGTTTGCACGGGCTTTTAAAGTCTTGTTTTGCATATATGATAAGTTGCGTTTACACGCGGAAATTTTAATGTCTCTGCGCATAGGCAAACTGTCACGTCAAACATTTAAAATGTAATTCCATGATCGTTATTGAAACAATCGAAGGCACTGACGCAGGAAAAGGAAACAATGCCATAGAAGTGTATTTACTCATTGGAATTACTTTTGGAACCGTTTCCTTTGTGTTGTGAACCTACTGCATGGGAATAGATAACTCGTACGTAGAATAAAATGTTCGACCCGCCCGCACAATATATTCGAGACCAAAATTAAATTTGGTATTTTATGTAAGGCTTGATTTTAAAATGGTTAGCTTTCTCTTGAAGTTTGGTAACCGACATTTGTCACTGTGTAAGTTTGCTTCTTAGCGGGTTTTAATATATGTTTACAGCGTCATTTGGAAGAAATAATGACATAAAAAAAATGCCATCCTCGCAGTTAGCGATGCGGTAGTCTAGTAGTTATTGAAGGGTTATTAATCAAACGTTCACAGGTTCGAGTCCTGAGAGTTCGGCTTTTAAAAGAAATATGTTCATTTCCCATGATTCCTATCAAACTTTCAGTGTCCAAAATGAACCATAATACTTCACTTGGAGCAAACTGACAATTAAGAATAATCCTTCAATTGAGGGACAGACTTGGTTGGCTACGGAGTTCTAAGGTCCAACCGGTCAGTTTTGAACGAGAGTAATGGCGGACGGTGAAATCCAGTCAGGTAAACAGCCTTTGGATAAAAATCAAGGCTCAAAATCTTGCCAGTCAGGTGTTAAGCAATCACACTTTCAAAATCTGAAGAAACCTAACTTCCAAGAACAAGAAGTGGTCATAGTCTTCCAACTTTCAATTTCCTCCCAGTTGCATCACTCTTACCACTCCTTTCCGCGAAATAGACCATTTTTGTATTCAATTTAGCCTCATTTTCAGAGCGAGTTTAAGTGCGAATTAATAAACATGAAGTATTCAAGTGAAAGGAAAGGAAAGGAACTTTATTGAAGTGTCTAGTCATTCTAGCGCTGGAGAACTAATTGGGGACACTGTAAACTGAAATTACCAATGAAAGTAAATCAAGTCAAATGTTGGTTTTTTAAGGAGAGGGGAAACCGGACCCGGAGAAAACCTCTCGGTGCAGAGTAGAGAAACAACAAACCCAACCCACATATGACGCCGAGTCTGGGAATCGAACCCGGGCCCCATGGGTGGGAGGCGAGTGCTCTCACCACTGCGCCATCCCTCCACTCCAGAATACGATTTTAGCAATTGCGTAGTGTGAGGATCATAGCTTCACTTGATTACATATCCGCAGTTCAATATATGATTCATTTTATGAATCATTTCTTCGAAAAATGAGTGTTCATTTACACGAAAAGAAGAAGTACATTAACTATCACTATTAATTAACACTCGCACTTGAAATGGGTGAAGATAATTCAGAAGAGGCTTATTTACGGTGAGAAGTCACCTAAGTGATTTGGTTTTCTCTAGGTTGTAAGTGCCGTCTTTTTAAGAGATTGCATTTAAAGAAGGCGAAGTGTGTTGCTTCAGTCGTAACTTGGCACTTTCTAGCTATATTCTGGAACAGCTTGTTCCCTGAATTGCGGCAAGCAAAATCACTTCAATTTTTTCGAAATGGTTGTCGCGATTTCTACGTCTGAAACGACTAAACGCACACGGCATCTATGTAAAGCAGAATTTCTTTATTTTCTCTATTTTTCTCTTTTAATTTTTGATCCTGTTTGTATAGATTAAAGTAGATTGTAATTATTATTATTATTATTTTATCTGATAGATTTACCGTGTTTAAATAAAAATAAAATCAAGTTCAAGTTCATAAGATGACGTCAGGTCATATAAACGGCATAGTGGAAGGTGGTTGTTCAATTTCTAAGTGTTCTTGGCAGTTAATTGGAGTTTCGTTAATTTTACTAACCTTTTAAAACCAGTGCTTGGACGTTACGATTGTCAATAGTGTGGGCCTAAAAACACAAAAAGTACTTGGAGTTATTGTACCTGGGTTTAGTGGCTGTTTCGGGGACTGAATCATTTGCATGCTCAATGTTGATATGCGCTACATCGATCTTTCAAAGTAGATGGCTTTTCTTTAACAGTTACCTTTATTATCTCGAATCATTTTTAGAACATTTTCTATCTTATGTACGAGGCGTTTTTGTGTAATTCTTGTTTGACATGTTTAACTCTTGTCAATTTCTAAGTGTCTTTTTGTTTACTTTGTTGTGAGCCAGTAACAATCGCAGTGTAAGTGGCCCGCCAAGAATAGCTATGCTAACTGTGGGCTACCATTGTCTTGTTTGTACAATCATGATTGTGTTTGAAAATGAAGTGACAAGTGACAAGTTTCGAGTGTTAGCCTGTCATCAACATGAAATTAATTTAGGGGACTGCCTGGTTGACACACAGACAGAGCGACCGACACAGTCACTCCATGTACACCAGTAACTGAGAGAATAAAAGCCATTTTGACCGACTAATAACCAATTATCTGCCCCAACCACTTCTTGGACGAACTGACTGGCCGACCGACAAACAGACAGATACATAGTACTGCACAACTGACTGACTGTAGAAGTACAGTAACGGATGGACAGAGAGATGTACTGTGAAATACCGGTACTTCCTGACCCTATCTTACACCACTATAATTATCAACTGGCAGCTACCTTCTGTGCAAAATACACTGCTCTTTGTTTGCGGTTGGTAAGGTTACAGAAGTGGCCCATGGCAATCCAAGGTTCTGCTTTGAGCTGGGTGACCTGGATCAGATCCTTGGCTAGCCTGCGCAATCACAAAAAAGAAATGACCGCTTTAAGGTCCTCATTTCATTACTTTAAGAGCTACTTTGTGCACACACGGGACTTTCTAATTCTGAGAAGTTCTGGAATTGATGCTACATCGAAGTGACTTCAAGAATGATTCTATTTGAGGGAGGCAGCCTGGCAGACTGCTAAGGGATTTGGTCTTACAGTCTGGAATAATCCTACATTCAAATCCTGCCCTAACCTCAGGCTAAAGTTTTTTGTTCTGGATATGTAGCTCCACACTGGCAAATAACCAAATGGACAAATGTACATGTGTACGTCCTGCGTTGGCCATTGCCTGAATTTGTTTGGTTAATTGCTTCATTAGCCCCAAAAATCCCTTATAAAGGGGAGTGGTCAATTGACTACATCATTATTTCATAGCAGCACAAACAAAATATACAGCTATGATTTCATGTATTGCATGCTGACTTAGGTTTGTTGACAGTTAATATATACTTCTCCAGTCCTTCAGTGTTACCAGGTCCACCCTGAGACAGTAAAAATGCATAAATATCCATTCCTTGGAGAGTACAAGGGTCGAGAGAATGAGCCTGCAAAAACCAAGGATATCTTCATCATTAGATCTCTCACCAATGATAATGTTAATTATATTATGACTTAGGTACATGTATGTCAACAGTAGGACACACTGACCACCAACTGAAGAAGAATTCACAGTAAACAAGACTGACAATAAAATTAATAACAGTTGAAATGAATGTGGGGAATAAATGATTTTTTTTCATGCACAGTCATTAGTACATGTAGTTCTAATCAACAAATCACACCCAATTTGAAAGTAGTAGTCTCTGCCTAATCTCTGCAAAGAACTGTCACAAAAGAGGCTGAAAAAGTCCATTAAATAATAATAATTTAAGACATTTACCCTTTGAAAGAAACACTTGGCGTTGTTATAGTCCCCGGCATTGTAAAACATCTCACCAGCATTGCAAAGTAGTTCAACATTATCCCTTAAACTCTGCAAAATAAAGAATAAAAAGGTACTGTAATAAAATGCTGTCAAACAACAAAAACAAAACAAACTGGGCCACTTTCCTGGAAGCATAAATTTAGTTAATAAATTTACTGCTGCACCTGTGTTTCTAGTGTCTTCAGGGCCAGAGCTCCCTCTAAGAAAAGAAAACTTTCAATAGTAAGCTTTGACACCACTACCTCTATAGGTTTATCCACAGTTAGTGGCTTCAGGGAGAGAATAGGAGCAATCACCTTGCATGGGTTGGGTCAACTCTTTTTAGCCTGGTTTTCACTAGCGATGCAAACACAAGCGCAAGTATAAGCAGCTTATGCTAGTGAAAACGAATGTCAACCATGGTAACCACCATTTTGTTCAAATTCTCAGACACAGGGAATCTGGAATGAGTGCTTTTAATTGGCCAGACGCAACAAATTTCCTTGTGCATATGCTGCGTTTTTTTTTTCACATGACGCAAGCGAATGCAAGCATAAGCGCAAGCACAAGGAAAAGGGAAAAGTTTTGTGCTTGAAAACGAACGTCGACATAAGCATCATGAAAATTATGCTTGCATCAACTCCGTTTTCACGGTGAAATGAGTGCTCTTATGCTTGCGCTTGTGTTGCTAGTGAAAACCAGGCTTTTCTCTCCATGTCACTCTTTTCACACATCTTTTCATCCTGAGGCATTCAGAATGACAAGGCACAAGTTACATGTTAGCTTTAACCCATTGAGTCCTGGGGGTTCCCCATTGACAAGTAAAATCGTCTGGCGTTATCTAGACAGAGTAAAATACTAAGTATGGTTGGTTTAGGCTGGTTTAGGGGTGAATGGGTTAATGGGACATAGTTTTTCAGTGAGTGGTTATCCCATTGAGTCCTGGGGGTTCCCCATTGACGAGTAAAATTGTCTGGCGTTATCTAGACAGAGTAAAAATTTTAATACTAAGTGTGGATGGTTTAGGCCAGTTTTGGGGTGAATGGGTTAATGAGTGGTTAACCCATTGACTACGAGTAAAATCATCTGGTGTTATCTAGACAGAGTAAAATACTAAGTATGGCCGGTTTAGAGGTGAAGGGGTTAATGGATTAAAGGGGCTATGTCACGTTATTTACCATGAACTTGAAAACACTGGGCTGACTTTCTTAACCAACTAGCCTGCGAATACAGCCGCCTCTCATCACTCACCGCCGCTTGGGCTTGGCTGAACGGCCCAAGCGGCGGTGAGCGATGAGAGGCGGCTGTATTCGCAGGCTATTAACCAACAGGCTACCACAAAACGTTATCATGTAAAATAATGAAAATACACTGCCTTACTTGCATGCTTCCCTGATGCTGTTAGAGCTTGCCCTTTCATCCAGGGTCCAAACCTAATAACCATGAGACAAATATTAAAAACAAGATAAAGTTTTCTTTAACTTTGTAAAGAAGCTACTTGTAGCAACAAAGTCTAAATACTACAACTTGTTCTTAACCAGACAAATTTGACTCTGCTGCAAGGATCAAGCAATTAGCTTGGTTAATTTGGTCAGGGCTCTCAATCTAAAAGAGTCGTGATTCTATCCTTGCCTTATAATTCAACATCGTTGTGCATTTCACTAGGACTTGTTAAGTTAAAAAAGGGATCCTGAAGGTTGGCAAAATGTGACTACAACTGTAGGATTACACCATAATGCAATGCATGTTCTATACATGGTAAATGTTTCAAAGTGTCCCTGAACCCTTCACGTCAATGTAACATCACATATGCCCAGAAACCTTAAGTCTTAAAATGATCACAGTTATGAATGCTAATGTCGCAGCGAAATGCCTGCAGAATTTAGGACTGAACAGGATTTTAACCCATGACCTCAGATGACTGTGTCACTATAAGACTAGTGCAGTGCTAGACTACCAATGGAGCTATATCAAGCCAAATAGGAGCTGGTCACTTTGTGAGACAGTACATGACAAACCCCTGATCTGTTTAAAGTTCATTAATAAATCATGAGCAAAACAGGCCATAAGGTCATCGAAAAACGTCTTGTGCACGTCAGCTTTAAAAACTGATAAACATTCCTCCTTGAAATTCTTCTTATAGAGCATACTCATTCAGCTTAGCTTGTTTAAATCCTTGTATACTATACATTCTCTTCTCACAACTTGAACCTTTGTTCAGACTCCAGAGGGACATGCCTTTGGTGGAATGTTCAATTAACTCACAGGTCAAGTTTTATCAGATCTAAAACCTGACAAAACACTCCTGCTTGTTATTAAACAGTAAATAGAAAATTATACCAGGCTTTCATGTTGCTTCTTGCCAAAGTAGCGCAGCCATAATTATTAAACTGCAATGAGTATTTCAAGACTTAACCTTCCAAACATAAGCCTAAAATTTGTTGTACATGTAAATAGGTACTGTACAGGTGCTGTCTTTGATGTTTCGATTTAAAGGGAAATTATTCTGCTTTGTCGTTTATAAACGACATGTATCTGATAATGCTGCAATTCTGGGAGGGTCTGACTCTATGGAACACAATGTCATCTCCAATAAAAATAATATTGATAACAGGTCAAATGTCAAATTTGAATTTTTAGCCAACTTTTTTACCAATCTATCCCTGAAGCTGATGACGAGGTCAGTGAGGTAACTTCAGGTCCGGGAACTCCAAGTGACAACAAGCCAATCACTGCTTCCAACGCAAGAGGAGATACCCTGAATACATTAATGAAACGCAAATCAGCTTATTCCTGATATCTCATTCTATTCATTTCAAAAGAAAATTTAATGTGTCTTTGTGTTTCCTTTACCTCAGAACTTCTTTGTAACAAGAAATAGCAGGCCTGTAAGAAATGACATTGTATGAACAATAAATCCAAAAACAACATTAGTTGAAAGTGTGAAGGTTGACAGAAGTACATGATTTGTACATACCAGTCTGTAAATTTTGATTTGTTTAAAGTCGCAGTACTCTAACTTACAGTAAAAAATACAAACCTTCTCCATATAGAAATCATAGACATTTCTATCACTCAAGGAAACTCAATATACTGGAAATTCTGGGTGACAAATTATGTTTGCTTTGGATGGAGAGATTAATACTAAAAGAAAGAGTAATTTGCCCATGTTTCATTAATTATTGCAAAGATTGAAAGTGAATGTTATCATTCATCCGGATACAATTCAAGTGAAGCAATTTATAAATCTTTTTTTCCGGAATTTAGGTCTTGATTATCAACAAACGTTTCGACTGAAACCATCAGTCTTCATCAGTGAAGTTTGTCACGTGATAGTTCACTATCACGTGACAAACGTCGAGGAACGGAGGAGAGGGCCCGATGGCCCGATGGTTTCAGTCGAAACGTTTGTTGATAATCAAGACCTAAATTCCGGAAAAAAAGATTTATAAATTGCTTCACTTGTATTGCAAAGATTATCACAAAATCAAGCAATGAGTACAGAGTCCTGAATATTACTACTGTAACAATAATATTCAAAGAGAAAAATTGGGTATTTACCTTTCCATACCCTGCCTTTGGTAAAGTTTTGCCAAGGACATGTTGATTTTAAGAGATCTTTGCTTCTGAGATATTCCCTCAAGCTGAGAATAAAATTATTGTTTACTTACGATTTAATAGATAAAACAATCAAACTGGCAGCTAACCGGTTGGCTCAGTTGGTTGAACATCGGACTACTGTTTGGGATGTCGTAAGTACAACTCAGGGTCTTTAAATACATGTAACATGTAAGAAAGAGCAGCATTTGCAATGGCATCTGAAAATGGTTAGACTCTCTAGTTTTCTTGGATAAGGACGATGAACCGTTACAGTAGGACCCATCTAAAAACCCTTCCATTTTCATAGCTCTGTGGGGCGTTACAGAACCCGCACAATATTCGCAAAGAGCAGGGCATGGTCAGGAGTTCCTGGTGTTGTGGTCTGTTTTCTGTCGTATTATAAGCTAGAAGGTCAAAAGTTAGAAAAGTGTGAAAGGTTAATTATGTTATTATTAGTGTCAGTGTCTCCCTCTCTAAATAAATTGTTATAATTGTATTGTATTATTGTACTTAAAAGAATAATGACTGTCAAAACGGACACTGGCCACTTAAATTTTCAGTGTGAAGGAGAACAAGATTTGCGTGAGATCTGTGCTTTTGATTACATGTATCTGCAAATACCACAGAGCCTGACTCACAACACCTCAAAAGCTAAAAACCTTACAAGTACTTTCAAGAGGAACTCACAAACTGTTAATTTAAAAGCGGTACAGTAAACTATGCATAATGATAAAAAAAATCACTTTTTTCCCTCAGATTTTGAAAGTGTGATTGCTTAACACTTGACTGACAAAATTTTGAGCTTTGATTTTTATCCAAAGGCCGTTTACTTTGAGTGTAAGTTTTGGATTTCACAGTCTGCCATTACTCACATTCAAAACTGGGTCTAGGGAAAAGTGACGTCATTTACATGTGCACTCACTTGCCTAAAATTTCAGCATGAACGCGGCTTACTAATTTTTATGCAAAACATGAGTTTAATGAATCAGTGAGTGATTAACCCATTGACTACTTGGGGTTCCCCATTGACGAGTAAAATCGTCTGGCATTAGACAGTGAGAGTAAAATACTATAAAGTATGGCAAGTTTAGGCTGGTTTAGGGGTGAAAGGGTTAAAAGTGTGAAAGCCCAAAGCTCCTGTGCTGCATACACAAGCATTGCATTCTTATAAACTAGTGAGTTTTTGGCATTATTTTCTACTCGATCCAGCTGTCTCAAGATTTTTTTAGCGGACCATAAAATAGGAAAATTCCAGCTAAAATAAACAGGTGTCTTTTGAAATCACAGCTTAAACCTTGGGTCACTTAGTGTCATAGTACCACTTTTAATTAACAGTAAGGTATGATGATCTGTCCTTTGCTGAACATATTAGCTTTTTAAAGAAATGCCAGGAGAATTGTAAAGGCTACTTTTAAAAAAATCAGAGGTTAAACCAATTCAAGTTATAAGCGATATGGCTGTGCTTATAAAGTACTGGTAAAATGGACTTTGACATACTATTGCTGTTGCCTCTCGGAACTCCTTCATATGCAAATGGCACTGTGATATCTTGTATTTAACTTCAACCTCAGATAGCAAACCCTGAAAAAAGAAATAATAATAATTTTTAACCAGTCATTTCTGCAGCATCATGCCTAGGATATTCATTTATAATCTAATAAGAAATCCTACATGTACCAAAGGATAGACCGGTAATCATTTTAACAACTCCACGACTGATAACAGAAGTAGTCAAGGTTAGTATGTCCGTGTGTAAATTAATTTAATGTGCAACTTTATTTCAACCGAAGTTCAACACTACACAATCATTATGACAAAACTACAGTGAAGTACTTTGACGTTCTCAAATTTATACACTTACCAGAGGTTGACATGTCTTAGGCTTGTGTTTAATGATAGTTTTCCTCAACTGGACAGCTCTTGTGTAAAAAGTCTGAAGAAAAATAACTAGTTGAAGTTAACATTGAAAATGGGTACCTTTTAGTTGCCTTAAACCTTTTGACTCCCAAGCCAACCTGAACTGGCCATACAAGTACCAAGTATTTTACTCTGTCTAAACGCCAGACGATTTTACTTGTCAATGGGGAACCCCCGGGAGTCAATGGGTTAATGGAACCTGCTCAAGGGGTATCAAGTTGCAGGGCTTGAAATAATTTCCGGAGAGTCTCTGGACATGATGACCGGCCAAATTCATTTTAGCTCGGTCACAGTCCTACCATTTCTGGCCTGTCAAATTATATAAAATAAGTAACTCTTAAAACAGGGGCCCATGAACCAAAACTAGCGCTATACAATGTATATTTCCAAAAAAGTTGTTGCTTAGAGCTTATAGCACTTTAAAGCACTCATTGTCAACAACGGTTCTTGTTTCATTTCACCCAGGATTTCAGATCAAAGTTCCTCAAATGACAATACACAGCGAGTTGCTACAACTGAAACAACTGAACAGAATGGAAATTTTAATTTATTTCATTTTCAAAACGATCAAATGTGACCGGTCAACATGACCGGCAAGATGAAAGGTTGACTGGTGAACTCCCAAATCAGTTCGGACATTGTCCGTTGACCGGCTGTTATTTCCAGCCCTGAGTTGAACATAAACAAATGAAAACCTTCTTATAAAAATGCAATTCCTTTACAAGTACCACATGACGTTGGGTTTTAATGGCGATTCTCACTGTAGTTACTTTAGCAAGCTACAGTCTGCTAACTGGTAAGATAGTTACACTATAGTAGAAGAGGAGTCTACTAATAAGTACATTTACAAGTATGTGTCGTGGTTCAATTTTTTTTCTTAGTAAATGTAATTTTCCAAATTATCGGTACTGTTCAATATTGATTTTTCTTTGTCTAATACCGTGTATTCATTATCTGCAACAAAGCAAAACTGAACTGGTTAAAAAAATTATGAACCAGAGAAATATCTGAAGCACAACAGGTGCAATAATTTTTATTTACAGTCCTGATAAAGTCGTGAAATAGAAGTAATTATAAGGAGTCAGAATATTCATGTTTATTTAAAGAATTAAAAAGATTGTCTTACTTCTGCCCGTTTGTATTGCTCGTCATCAAATAAACAATCAGCAAAATAAATCAGTAACTGATGCTTGTTCACCATGAAGTTGAGATCATATTTGTCCTGGTTTCCATGATCATTCGCAGACAACAAGAAGCTTGCCTACAAAACAGTGCACTGAAGATGATAATGATGAATTGACGGCAAGGGTGGTGGTGGTGGTGACTCAGTGGTGATGACAATGATAAAAGGGACCTTTAGATTCTGGGACCAGGAAGAGAACGAGTACAAGACTTGACTGCTCGTTTTTAGCGAAAATACTTAAAAAGTTTATAACCCGGATGATTAATCTTACTCTTTGTTAGCAGTATAGGTTGCTCAGTTATTCTTATTGCTGGTAACTGAGCCTTTTTGCTGATCGAAAAATGCCAAAACTGCTACCATGTTGTTGACTTGTTTTGACGCAACAACATTTTTGCAAAACCTCGTATTAAAATGATGACGGTATAACATTTTTCCTGCCAAAATGACACTGGTTTGTACGTGCTCACTGTTGTTATAAAGGACGATAAAGATACTGATAATGATGATAAAAAGTGATAGTGACTACAACAAAAAGAAGCAAAATAATTTCATGATGGTGTTAATTGATCCACCAGAATTCATTTTGTCCTTGCTTTCTGGGATGCAAGTTGGAAGTTCTATACAAGTCACCCTGTCATGAAAATTATGTACTTTGGAAATGGACTTCATTAATTTAATTCAGATCAACAACATTCCAGAAATTTACTAAAATAATTTGAATTTTAATACAAAGGCCAGGAACCTTCACGATTGGCATAAAATAATATCGATGATTTTTAAAAACAGCGAAGAATTGACTTACTATTGAATCATTCACTCCTAAATAATTGCTTGAAACTGTAGATGATTTAAGACTTACCAACAGCTTTGCGCTTCCAAACAAACCAGCTTCGTGTAAAGCTTTCACTTGATCAACGGGCAAGGTCATATCTGATTCTACGTTAGAAGGAAGGACAGCCTAGGATAATTTTGTAGATGGAAAAAACTGAAATTTGGTGACTTTTTTACAAAACTTTTAGCGCCCAATTTTGACTTTTCCGGATAAAATCAAGAAACATTCGATTTGAAATACGCGCCGGGTGGGGACTTTCTCAGCAGATTCACTGGACAAATTTATGCGTGCGCCTTATTGAATTGTTACACCTGCTGTTCAGAAAACTGCTGGCTTATTGTTGTTCCAAAGTTAACGTACACGTGGACAGAGCTGAAAAACGACTGCGCATGCGCCAGATAGGGAGCACAAATCGTGCATGAGACGCGAAGTGTCCATTTCGATCGTTTGATCTCGTCTTCTGCCTGTGTCACTTTATAACTCTTGACGGTGTGAATTTTGGAAGTGAGATCGTGGTGATTTAATTTAAGGAGACACATCAGATCTGTGTAATATATTTGTGTGGAATTTTTGGGCCTTGAGATCCAAACCCAGTTAAATTTGTTTGGGAATATGCGCTGCAGACACTAACCGAGGCTACGGTGAGTGTTTTAAAGCATGAAGTGTTCACAACGTTTGGTTCAGTTTGCACACTAGGGTATTGCCCATGCAATCTCTACAGTTTTCATCAACAAGATAATTTGGGCAGGGTTTTCTGAAATCACCTTTACAATCAATCATACATGTGTTTACAATGCGTTAATTAAACGTAACATGTTCTAAGAGCATTATTTGAAAGTTGTCAACCTTCTCCTTGAACCAAGGCAGCAGTTCATTTAGAGTGCTGCCACTCTGCAATAGCCACTTAACCTCCTGACTGCCCCCATAAAGGCAGCTGTCTAAAAGAAAACACCTTGCCAACTTGTGAAGTTGGAATGAACACAAGTACTGGCCAGAACTACATAGAAAATATTGAAGTTCTTTGTCCCTGTCTCAGGGCATTTCTTCAATGAAAAGGTAAATTGGTTGCAAGACTAGCCTCTTTCCCCCTTGACTGGCCATTATTTGCAAATCTATGTTCAACCCAACGTCCAAGGCAAAATTATGGTTAGACTCAAATTTAAAAACATGTGTTAAGGCAAACAGTTAAGGGTCATTGGTTTATGTGTGGTTTATAGTATGTTTATATGGTTAGCTCATCATGTTTTCTTTGTCTTGGTTGTGTAATAAGAATGACTTTTTGTTTTAATTTTCACAGCCCCCATAAAAACTGATATGTGCAGTTTCCTGTGTCTAGGAAAATAATAATATCATTATGATATTGTAGATTATAGCATTGTAATATGCATCTCATGGACAATAACATTCATTTTCGTTTTTTGTCCTTAGGGAGATGGATCCACCTGGTATTATTTGCGGCAGTTTTGTGAAATATTAGCTCTAAAAGGAGCGAGAAGAAATTCAGCCTTTTTTTCTCAGAAATAAACCACAATAATCTTATTGAGTTCACTTTGTCCATGTTGGTAGTGTGGAACAAAAGACTGGATAAAGTCACTGAGAAAACCAGACAATGCTGTTGAGTTTTAAGCAGTTTCTTTAGTACTCTTCACATTGTCAAACTTTTCAGTTTCTTCTTAGAACTGAATACCAGTCCTTAACCTTTTTTCAGTTATGAACTTTTTGGACCAGCACAGAACTTTAAGATGCCACTTTTTCAAATGTTGTACTTATAAAACAAAATGGGGACAACATATTCAAGAAAAAACATCACAAATGCATGTTGTTTGCACCTGCACGCAAACTTTGCGAATGCTATTGATCTGATGAGTTGCCAACCCAGTAATGCTTCAGATACATGTAGTGACGTCGAAACCCAGAACACCTCCAAACACATTCAATGACAAGTTGTCAGAGAAAAAAATTAAAATTAAAAACAAACATCTTCTTGAGCATTGGGACCCACATGGAATAGCCCTTGCATATGTGTATTATACTGATGACTGGATTCCATCTACTTAATGTACAATCATCTTTTTAGGATAATACCACCTACGCCAGTCGGCAGATAATGCTAGAGTGAACTTCTTGCTATACTGCTGAAAATATTAATTTTGTGGAATGCCCCTTTCAGGGATGTTTCCTAGTTGTCTATGCTCTAAAGATTTTGTTCAAACTCATCAAGTACAATGTAGCATGCATGTGTGAAATGTCTCAAGTTTAGATCAGTTTTGCAATATGCACTGTGTTGTCTGAACTGATCCTTGTAAAATTTTTGTAGTTTCTTGTCAATTGTTAAATATGGAAAAAAAAGGATTTACTTTCTGAAAGAAAAATAACATTAATGACGTCTCTTGATCAGGTTAGGATCTGATGAATTTTTATTTTAAAAGGCAAGCAAATCAAGGGGCAAATTAATTTTCTCAGAGCTGTTTAATGTCATTAAGTGGGCTTTCCAGGATGAAGCACTTTTTTGCCTGCTCTCTGTGTATCATACAGTGTATAATCTTTTCACCGATTTATCTCAGTTTCTGTTGGGGCCGGCTTTCATCGCTCTTCTATAAATTTAACAAAAGATGCTGTGTAAAGAGCGAAAGATGTATTTTGCTTTCGTGATAATTATAAATTCGTATTAAAGTTTGGAGACACGTGGAGCTCAATTTGCCTAAGTTCTTGCATCTTTGCATACTCCATTTTAATATCGCTTTCAGCATGCTTGCCAAAATATCTTTTGTAAGCGTGTCACCATTCACAACCCGGTCTATAATTCACCAGTTGTCTTCCTTTGTTGTTCAGAGTATTATAGAGAGTATCTGGAACGTCATAAAGTTTTTCAATGTCTCTTTACCAACACAGACAAAGAGGCATTGTCCTGTAGCGCAACCACTCGGCGAACTAGTCTCCACCGATAAGTTCGAAGCTCTCACCAATTCCACCGGCCGAACATCGCCAAAACAGGGTTTAAGGGAATTTCTGGTCCTCCCAGAAAACCAACAACTTGCAAAAACCGTTCGAGAAACTTGCGACAAAAGCCAACACTGTCAAAAAGGTAAGCATTGCAGCGCTCGTTACCTCCATTCACCGTATAGTCACACGAAAGGTGCATTTACCGCGCGAAAACAATTTTTACACAATTTGTACACCACTTCAATTTTTGGAAAAACATCAAAACTCGTCAAAAATTGTGACAAAATCCTTATCTTTCAAACAGCGACCTTATTTTTTTGATTTAATCAACGGCTGTCATTTTCCGGCGAACAAATAGTCTTTTTGAATGAGCGCGCCCTTGAGCCTGCGTTTCGTGCCGCGGATCAGTGACTTGCGCAGTCGTTTTTCAGCTCTGTTGTACACGTGAGAAATCTGATGAAATGGAACACAAAATGGAGTATTTTTGGATGGAAATTCAAGGCCTTAGTGGATCAGTCATCTTAATATTAGCTTTTCTGATAGGAATTTCTCTTGGCTGGATTTTGAGAGGAGTCAAGTCAGAAAAACGTACGTCTAGCGCTGATAATGAGGTGAGAACTTCTTTACTAATTCCGTTCAGAGATTTTGATACAGTAGCTAGTGGCAATTACCTTGATTTAAGTACATGTAAAAGTAGCTAAGGGAAGAAAGTGAAGAAAGGGATAACAACCAGAGCTCTTCACGTTAGTTTTGCTAAAGCAAATTCCAGATGTCATAGAAAGGAGTATTGGGCAGTGGGAGAGTGAGGGGGGGTGGGGGGGGGGGGGGGGGGGTGGAAACTGGTAGGGGAGGGGGTAGGGTGCGCTTGCTACAGCAGTTTTAATGCTATGTGTTCCCCTTCTCCAGTAATTTGTGTATTTGTTCACTCAATCAAATCTGCAAAACTGCATTCACTTGAATTTCATGTTACGTGCTTGCTACCATTTTTGTGCCAAGAATCTGCAAATTAAGGGATTAGTTTGTAATGAAACTGAGGTGTTGCATCAGTTGGAGAGTAAAACCCAAAAAGTTGTTTTCATTACAGAAGTTGATGAAGATAAAGTAAACTGTTATCACCGTAAAAAGATTAATTGGCTGATGATGTTTCAAGCATCAGAGCCCATTATCAGCTTGAGACCAAATTCACTGTTACAAAGGGCTACATGTAGTTCCATGGCATCTGACAGGATGCGGCGATGCGGATCCGCATAATTCACTGAAATCCGCATCTTCCGCATAATTCCGATATTTTCCGCATAATTCCGATATTTTCCGCAAAAAACAGAAGAAACACCTGATATTAGTGATAAAGCAGCTCCTTAACATCCTCAAAAACATAAAAGCCAAAGAAATTGACTGTTTTGAAACGCTTATTTTCCTGAACATTGAAGAAAACACATCATTTCGTTCGCAAGATGAAAGTTCGTAAGAAAGATCGTAAGCAGTTTCCGCGCATTTTTTCGCCAATGAGCCTGGACACTAGTTTTTGTTCCTACAATGCTTCCCATTGGACGAGAAACAGTTACACTTCAGCAAATGACGTGACTGATAAGAAACTAAGGTCGCGTTCGATTGACCGTATTCCGCAATAGGAATACATGGAATAGAAGTTAGAAATCCTTCGTTTTTTCGGAGATTCACATTAAAATTATCAAACACCTTCTAAAATGCTATTTTAAACATATCTTTATTATCCTCGTTGCTTCAAAAGCGCCAGACATACCGTTTTAAATCATCACTCCACGTATTCTTATTCCGGAATAGGGTCAATCCAACCCACCCGAAGTCAATGGTCGAGGGAATGGATCGCGCTCCAAAGGTATTACAATTTTGCTCCATTATCTCCGAATTGAAACAAAATTCATGACGAGAAACAAAATAATTTTTTATCGCTTTATTTATTTTACCAAAAGTTGCGGCAAAATCCCAACTGCTAACCCTTTTATTTCAACGGTGAAAGCTGGTCGCAAATTGGTGACTCCTCCATGTATTTTAATCACAAAGGGTAAAAATTCAGTCACAAATGCGATTGTATTGGTTGCAATTTCGATTACGGATTTACCGTAAGCATGTAAATACATTGGACGTGCCTAATTATTAGTTTTATAACTTGTTTAAATTTCCGCATAATCCGGTGTAATTTCCGCATGTTTCCGCATAATATGGCCAAAAATTTCCGCATAATCTTTAATTTTTTTCCGCATCCTATCAGAAGCTGTTCTGGAAACTTCAGGCATTCAAATCTTCACAGTTGGGATTCAACTTCACCAACTCGCTGATAAAACCAAATTCCCAGAACAAAATGAAGTCTCATTAGCTCAGAGGGTTAAAGTAACCACCAAAACAGTCATAATGGTGTTACAGTATCAATCTTGTTTTTAACTTGTTATTAAGTGTACGGTTCAATGCCAAAAGAAAATGCTAAAATTGCTGAATGTTCGTAGGAGTTATTATTCCTGTTGGGTGGGATTAAATACCTGTATGGTTGTCCATCTCTGGACTCTAGCCCATTCACTCCTATAATCAGGCATTCCAGGATGTCCCCAGTTGACAAATAAAATTGTCTGGTATTTGACAGTAAATTCTGTTATTAGTCTCACTCTCAGGATTCAATGAGAAGGGTACTCACATCTGTGGTATATTGTGCAGGTAGGTAAGGTAGGTAAAGTCTGCATACGAGCCAAAAGGCCCATCAGGCCGGAGCTTATCCCCGTTTCCATGGCATGAAGCGACTAGGAGTATTTCTACTCCCCCCTGGATGGGATGCCAGTCCATCGCAGGGTTACCCCCAGCATTTCGATGGTACCCATTTATACACCTGGGTAGAGAGAGGCACCGTGGGAGTAAAGTGTCTTGCCAAAGAACACAACACAATGTTCCCGGCCAGGACCCGAACCCGGACCATTCGCTTCGGAGTCGAGCACACTAACCATGAGGCCACCGCGCCTCCCTCATATAGTGCAGGTACATGTATGTTTTTATATAATTTGTGCCTTAGCGCACTGTCAATAGTTTTTGTAAATTCTTTGTAATGCTGTTTTCTTTTTCTTTTTTTTGGACTTTACTCTAGGGTCTAACAATATCTAATGGTGGTGGCGACTACAAAATGGTTTTAGCAGTGAGACAAGATCTTAGCATGGGAAAGGGGAAAGTTGCAGCACAAGTAGGTAATTCACAGCAACATAAACTGCTGTTTACATGTAGTTTGTTGTAATTGTAAAATATTTGCCTAGATTTAATAGAATTGAAATGGTATAATGATCATGAACATGCAATGCATGTTACATGTACATGCATATCAAGAATGTGATGCAAGTTCTCTTCAATTTGTTTGAAAGAAATTGGGAGAAACAAAGGCTAGAGCCTCAATAACCTTTAAACCGGCGATTAAACATGCACATTTTTCTTGCTCCTGAAGATTTCTTTTGGGACTCTATTTTAGGCAACAATCATGCATGATATTTACTTTTTCTTTCTCAAATTGAAGTCAACTTCTTTGTCACCTTTTTACATCCTGGTAATTCTGATCAACACAATTCAAAGGTGTCAAAATGAATGACAAAGGCCAAAAATGTTGAAAAGAAACTAGTTTGCAAACATGTTGCTTTTATTTTCAAACTCGTTCAACTTGACTTTTCATCTTATTAGCATTGTCAACATGTTTGATGGTTAATACTTATCTATGAGTGGTACTGTAAATGCTGTTTTTTTTACCTGATTTCAGTGTTGTCATGCAGCTGTGGATCTTTGTAAACAACTTAAAAGAAGTAATCCTAAGGTACATGTACATGGAAAATGAATTTTGGCTATGGTACAATGTAATAGATAGTATCGAGACTGTTGATGTAGAGGATGACTGTTATCCCATTAACTCCAGTACTACCCCCTAGGCCTTTTGGGAAACAAAATCATCTGGCTTTAGACAGAGTAAAATTGATTAAGTCTCACTTCATTCACAGTCATTGGGTTAAAAGGGACATAGATTTTCAGTGGATTCAGAGGTTGTTAAATGCAGGTAAATGTACGTGTAGGTTAACTTTCTCGTTCCTGTCATCATTGCTAACGCTCCCTACTGTGAGGACTGTGAGTGGACGTTTAAGAGGTTGATAGGCCATTGACAAGTAAAATTATCTAACGTTAGGGAGAGTAAAATTACCAAGTCTCACTTCTTGGAGTGAGTGTGTTAAAATATTGCTTAACCAAACAATGCCTCCCAAAGTGATAATCTCAAAAGTTCTTTATTTAACACCACAAAGTGTGGCATGGTCCTGTGAATCATTTTTGCCTCTGGCAATTCCAAAATCTTGATCACTTAGTACTGTACATGTGAAGTTCATACACTGAAGAAGGTGTTGATTTTGTTGAAAGTTTTAAGTCTGTCACTTAGAAAATCTTACGTTCATCCCAATCATTTGTTTTGGTTTATTTTTCTACTTGTAGCTACTTCATCAGTGGGAGTCAACAGCATGTGCTAAAGTTGTAGTGAAGGCTCCAGATGAGACAACATTGTGAGTATTGTAAAACTAAGGAAGAAATGATCCTCACATTATCTGGACAATTTATATTCTCTGATAGAAACCCCAGGATTGACTTGCTCCCAACTGATGGGCTTGAATCCCATTCAGCTTTCAGAAGCCACCTGAATTTTTCAATTGTCTGTAAGACCGGCAGGTATATAAAACACAGGTCACAGATTACAGGTCACAGGTCACAGGTCATTGTTTTACCAATACAGAAAGTATCCTAACATTCATAAAAGCTAACCTTAGACCTAAAAACTTTTGTTTAGGCCTAATTAGGCCTAAGGTTAGCTTTTATGAATGTTTAGGATACTTTCTATATTGGTAAAACAATGACCTGTGACCTGTGACCGGTGATTTGTGACCTGTGTTTTGTACCTGCTGCTGTAAAACACATTAATAGCTTAAATTGTCCTGGATGTAATTGTGAGGATCACTTTTCCCTCTTACCTTTAAACCGCACTTCAAACACACATGTTTTATTTCATTTTGGTTGTCAGGCTCAAGTCAAAAAAAGCCTTGGTGATGATTAACTTTGTACATTTTTGGTCATTTTGAAACTTTGGGGCTCATTTCTGCAAAATCGATAGCACTCAGATCATGTGATACCAAAAATTGCCCAAAAGTTGTTCAGTGGCGGAAGAAGTACATGTAATCCTCAAAAAATGTCAATTCATTTATGTAATTCTGTTAACCCTGGAATTTTTCTTCATCATGATGATACTGTACATCTTAGACTATTGTTACAGGTATGTCATACCATTAACTTGAGCACTGTTTTTACATCCAGCATTTGACTTAAATTCAGAAAAAAAATGACAAATTGATTCACACTGATGTGTTCTTAGTCGTGCCTTTTCTTGAAATATGCTTATCTCTTGGTTTCAGATCAGTGTAATGTAGGTTACAGACTAGCATCTTGCATTCCAAGGTGAAGGGGTCAACTCTTCTTCAGAGAAATCAAGTTTTTTCGAATGAGCTGAAGTCACCACGTATAAAAAAATAGGTTCATCATCATATTTATACTGTATGTGTCACATTTTTATTTGTATCTGGACAGAATTGATCTTGCAAAAAAAGGACAATCTCTTGGTTTAGAAGTTTGTATCATTAGAGATGCAGGAAGAACTCAGATTGCACCTGGATCCAAAACTGTTCTCGGTGTAGGACCTGGTAAGCGCTTTTGTCAATCCTCTCCATTGCACCTCAACCACTTTTTATCCCAATCTGATCTTTAAGACAATGTCTTGTTTCTGTTTGGTTAAGGAGAGGTAGAAACTAGCTTTTCAACCCTTAAACCTCAGCATCTTATTTTCCACTGTTTTCAGCTTTTGAAACCCAACAATTTTCTTATTACTTTTTATGTGGTATTTACTTGAAATTGCTGTTGTCCCATTGAATAATTAAGAATGTTCAATACTCTATCTGAGTAAACAGTTACTGTTTTGTGTTTATCTGGTTTTTAGGCCCTGTCGATCTTGTGGATCAAGTTACAGGTCATCTTAAATTGTATTAAATGAATGGTGCTTAATTAATTTAAGTTCATTTTTATTTTCCTGTTATGGCTTCTTGTACAATTCTTGAACAGTTTTTTTAGATATTTATAAGGTTACCAAAATAATAGGGAATTTTTTTTGGTTGACTTAAGTGTTTGTTTCATTGCACAATAAAAATATGCCTTCCTACAGTAAAGGGCAATTATTTTGACAGTAGGATTTTTGCTCATGCCTTTGGCCTGCAGCTGATTAAGCAATAGAGAACGTTTTCCGTGTTACCATAGCGTCATCTAAACAGGAGGGGAAGGATGCTGTTTTTTTACTGCCTGATTGAAACAGATTTTCTTGACACACGCTCATATTTCCTACCAACCAATCAAAACGCGCATCTGACAATACATAACCAACCAAAATTCTTGTGATGTCACAGCCATGTTTCGGTACTCTCATCTAAACACAGCTATTGACCAATGAGAGTGCACGCACTATCCTTAGCTAATTATTTTATATAAATTATGTACATGTACCTCCAGTGCATTTACTTGAGCATGACTCATGAACATCTGTCATAACGGCCGGTGTCTTTGGTCTAATTCACACAACATGATTTGTGGTGAAGTGGTGGCGTAATCAAGTTGCAGGTGAAGGTTGTAAGCAATATTTTACTTTGTAAATCATCCTTAAAGGGTATTCATTGAATGTGGTATATATCATTGGCAGTTATTCCAATTCCTACTTAGGAAAGATGAGACTTGGTGGGAAGAGGGGATTAAAAATTTTTTACATCTCTTTTTGCTCTTTAACATCACCTCTGCCACCACCTCCCATCTGAGAACAGTCTAAGGTGGTTACTATTAAAGTTAGCATAATGCGAAGCCAAAAAAATATAGTACCGTCTCCTCTGTCGAAAAGAAGTCAAACTTTCTGTGTACACTTTTCTTACTCATTCATTTGAAAACATTAAAATGTTTTGGAATTCTTCTTGACAATATTAAAAAAAAACATTTGTTGGAACTTCCTTGAAGAAGGACATCGTGTGCTTGTCTGATATTAGACGCGTGGGAATCCCGAACAAAATTCATCCAGGGTTCACTCACTCTTATAAAACTGAATCTTACATCTCTGAAAATCATCTCATGCATCTTCCCAGTCCAGTCATACATCAAACTTTCGTAGAGTAACAAAACAAGAACTGAGCAACAGACAATTGCAAGAGATAAACAAACAAAGGTCAACAAACTAATTGAGCTCTCAATATTTTAATGCCTTTAATGAAATATTATTTTCATTAAATATAAAATCTCAAAAAAGGAGGATCGCTAAATTGACCATAACCATAGAATACAACCCATAATTTAAAACCTTGAGTGGCATGTTTAAAGCTGTTTTATGACTTACAGCCTAAAGCCAAATAATTTTTTTGAAGGGATTCTACAGAAGAGGAGTGGATTCACCAAGAGTTTATTTTCTGTAAAGGCAGCCTAAAACCAAATTGTTGAAAGGACTCAGTTGAGGTGTGGATTCATGATTATGTAAGACACTCTAATCAATCTAACAAGAACTCCAGATGCCCAGGATTGCGAACAATGAGATGAATGCTGATTTTGATAGCGAAGTGGCATCTTAACCGTTGATCTTTTCATTTTTAACAATGCATGTGTCTGGAAATCAAGCCAAGTGCCTCTCTAAGTGTTTTCATCAAGTGAACACATATACAGCTATGAAAACACCTGACTTACTGTAATTGCAACAGGAACCTTATTGTTGATTCTGTTGTTGTAAATTAATGCAAGAGTTGACACCTATACTTAACAGGACACCCCGTGAGGTTGATCATAATTGACTGTAAACCTCATTATTTGAAATCCTGGACAAAAGAGGAACTCTAACCAGACCTTTATACTGATTTTTCTTTTCTAGAGGATGGCGAATCCACATTAGAAAAGTAAGGCTGCAGTAAAATGTTACCAAAGTACCACCCACCCACCCTCCCCCAAGATAAATAGTCTAAATTTCAACTTGATAAAAGTTCCATGAAAAAAGAGTGGTTGGGAGCATTAAAGATAGATTTAGAGTTCAAGTAATCAAGTTACAGAGTATTAGATAAATAGTTTGACTAATCAGCAATCCTTAAAGTAGCTTTAGCAATTTTTGAAGTCATGTTAGAAATTTTTTGTCAATTTGGTACTCATATTGTGGTTGCAGGCTCCCAAATTTACGCGATGGCCAATCAAACGATCCCCAAAGTGTTTATTTTTTTGTTTTTGTAGTTTTCTTTTTTCCCCATGGAGAGCCCTTTTTTATAAATATTTACATTAAAATTTACTTAACAATTTTACAAATATTTACATTAAAATTTGCGTTACATTATTGATATTAATTATTGTTCATTTCCGTGAAGCATAACTCTTCCTTGATGAGCCAGCATGAATTTACCCTTAACTAGTTCAGCGGGTACTTGACAAGCGCATGCGTCATTCCAGGATACCATGGCTCTTCGACGCTTTTCTTTTGATTTCTTTTCCGTCGATTTTTTTCTGGAGCCAAATTTGAATCTTCCGAAAACGTTGTTTAAGAAGGAGAAACAGCCACTCTGAAAGAAACGAAGCGAAATATGAGGAAATATTGAGCTATAAAAACTACTCTGTTTTCCTTCTAGAAATGAAATGAAACCAAATCAAATGTTGCTTTGAAGATGAGAGGGAAAAGGGTAGTTCCCGGAGAAAAATCTCTCGGAG
>OX421449.1:4062359-4077359 GCA_949126865.1 Montipora capitata
GCATCGTGGCATGAAAACAAGCACGGTGACCCCCTCTTTTTATTACCTTTTTAACACCTCCTTGTACTGTAATGTCATCATACCAAGTTTCATCGGAAATCTATGACGGGTTCTTTTACCCGGGAATCACCTTAAGACAGTGACCATTGAAGAAGTTACGAAATTAAAAGAAGCGGCAGAAAATTTAAATACGTGAAAGAGCACAATTAACTGGGTGAGAGTTTTTGAGAAGTGGCCTTGAGAAAAACCTGGAGATGATTCTTTCCGAGCAGTTGGATAAAGTACTCGAGCGATTTACGGTTGTAAGCGTAATTTGTCACCCACGACATTAAAAGGTAATCAAATGGTTTTCTCGTGAAATTAGGAAATAATTTCACGGGCGTTTTGTCAAAATTCTGATAATTATCAGAATTTTGACAAAACGCCCGTGAAATTATTTCCTAATTTCACTCGTCGCCATTTGATTACACGTACTTATCCCAAAAGCATGTATGACTGGCCAATAAAGTAGTCTGAATACAAAATGCAGTTTACTTTGGAGGGGTTAGTTTATCACAGAAACTAAGACAATCATGAGAAAGGGAGGCTCAGGAGAGATTTTTTGCAGGAAAATAATTTTTTACTCACACATTAACTGTCAGTTTTTTATCCACCAAGTTAGCAATCTTTTCGCAGTCCTTTTCAAGTGTATTCAGTGTATTTTGTATCGTCTGGTTAATAGTTTTCTCGATTTCTTGACAAACTTTTTCAATTTGATTGGCACATCTTGCAGGCTGTAAGGAAGAGTAATTATTGTACATAATTAATGTTTAATATTCAAGGCTACAGCTTGTAGATAAACTGCACTGCATCCCTGGAGCAATGAAGTTTCCTCGATTAAGAGCAAACGTTGTAAGGATGAGATGTGTTTTTGTTACCTTGTCCAGTAGTGTTGGAATGCAAATTGTCGGCATTTCAAATCCTGCTTTGTTAAGTCCTGGTCTCTTACAAAGTTCTTGAGTGATCTGCATCAACACTTTCTGCTCCAGAAAACAGGATAACAAAAAGGGAAAGGTTCAATGAGCCAATTTGCAATTTGTGCAACTGCTCTGACACCATGCTGTATCACCCATTGTCTATAGATTTTGAGCTTACAAATGCCCCTACAACCAACAAATTGTTATCTACATGTACAGCAAATGGCCCAAATACACACAAATGAGTAAGAAAAGCAATAAATTGTAGCTTAGTGATATATGTACATATGGGTTATTGACCGAACAAGCTTGGTCAACAAAGGATTTATTATAATATGGGATAAAACACCAAAAAAAATATATCTTCGATCTTGCGGGACCAAGCGAGAAATTCCAAGTGGGCAGTATAGCTCCATCTTGCCTGCTCGGGTAGCCAATCACAGTGCGGGATTTGGTTCATCTTGCCCGCTCACGAAGCTAGTCATATAATAATTACACTAACAAGTAATTTCAGATTAGAAACACAATTCCTGTGTTTGATTTTGGTTTCATAAAGCTGCACAAAGTTCCTCTTTGGTACAGTGAATATTAGTTTGTGGAGAAAAAAACACCCTTTAACACCAACTTAACCTTCATTCCCTAGACTGATGACAGAATAATTTAAGCGGAGCAAGACATGGCAAGCATAACCATACTAGGATTTTCAATAACCCTGAATTTTTGTTCAGCTAGGGTTTGGCAAATCCAAGAATGGTTGCACTTGTTTCACCATTTGAGCCTCGTGTAACCATTCTGCGTCACCACATACAATCATTTGCAAGCTCTGACCAAAATATATGATTGATTGTACCTGTCTGTCACTCTCGTGCCCTGCAGTGTCTGCCTTGCTGAGATAAAATCTAATCCTATCACCCTGCTTCTCATTTAATTTTTCTGTTCACAAAGACAAAATTATAAAAATACATGATTGTACTGTATTTTGTACAAACCACACAGCAAATGAACACACTAATTATATAAAGTTTTACAATAGTGTTGTAAAACGTAGTTAATGAAGTATGACTTGTTATCTAGAGTTTGTCACGTTATTCGGTAAACACTATGCAATGCAAAAAAGACATGAATGGACTCCAACATTCTAACAATTTGAACTGAGATCCTTTGTTCTTTGTGTTAATAGTCTGCTTACAGTTGTATCCTTTGTCTGGACTGATGAAAGCAACAACTATCCCCATTCATGTCGCGCTGAGTGCTACATAAGTTGTTTGTATTAGATGGCATGTTAGTTACCATTGGTTTAGCCCTAGACATCAGTCTCAGCATAAAAAGCTCCAATAAAGTCCAAAGAATCACTCTGTGAGCTCTTTAGTTTACTGTAAGGAGTACAATGTACCTTTACTGTTTACAAATTATTCCCACACTCCCTCCCTTCGGAGGTTTTGTTGTCGTCAAGTTAATAAATTTGGGTTCACCTCTTAGTACACGCTTTGGTTAAGTCTCACAGTTTTTCACGCTATGTCATTAACATTTATGCTCTCTATTTGCCTTTGTTCTTGCCTGATCCAGCACATGCAGGCGGAGTTGGCTCATAGTGCTGGGGAGATAAGGAGGCTTGGGCTATTTTTACCACCTATACTCTTTCCATCATAGCACGATGCTGGCCCGAGGTTTAGCTTGTGTTGCTGTGGAGATTTAGGCTTTTACATGTATATTATTATTATTTTGGCTTTTACCAGCCTACAACTTGTCTGATCTGGCACGGTTTGAATTGTGCGTCGGGGAGATAAGTTCAGGCTTTTAGTCACGCTACGGAAGTCTTCTGTCATGCCAATCATAGAGCAGTGTTCCCCCTTTTTACATGTACGCCAACATTGTTTTTTTGCATTTTGTTATTGTAGTGTGTCTTAAATATAAATAACCCTGGGAACTGCGACATTAAAGTGATTTTACATGTTTTGTTTATGATCCTGTACATTTTTATTGTTTACAAATCAATAGTTATTGCTTACGATCTAGTGTGCATTTTTCGTAGTTAAATTAACCCTTTCCCTTCGGGTAAGAATGGTACTTACAGATTACCTGTAATTCTTCAGTGGGGGTTGATTTTGGGACGAGAGGCTTATTATAAAAGGTAATACAACAAGCTAATATTATTACCAACTATATTAAGAGTTCGTTTGCAGAGTGCTTGTCCAATGGGATCAAAGAACACAAAGATAAGATCAGCCAGATTACCTGAAAACATACCAAGCAATTAAACGATTATTATTGTAAGATGATTCAGGTTTCAGACAATCATGATTTTTTTTCTCTTATTTGCTGGCACAAAAGCATCTGTCCAACTCTAGACTACACTACGTACTAGATGACTTCATTCATCTCCGAGCTCTCAAGGATAAAAGGATGTAAAATTAATCCAAGGCTGCTGCCTAAGAAAATTTTAAAGGGGCCCTCAGAGCTAAATGCTGAGAACTTAGGAGCCCGACATATGAAGTGAAAGGTGTTGCTGTGAAAAATTAAGGCGCCCAGAGCTATTCTTTGGGAGCCCCAGGCTACCGGGCTCCTGTTAGGCAACAGCCTTGTAATCATTCCCTGTTATTTGAAGTAAGTCTGAGGAATGTTTGAAAAATGGAATAGAGTGCAAAACTACAGTGCAAATTGTATATGGTAATTCAGGCACTGACTTACTGGGCCCGGTTGTTCAAAAGCCGATTAGCGCTAATCCCAGTACAAAAATTAACCAAGGAGTTTATTTCTCTACTCCCAAATGCTGTTCAATGCTGATATTCGGAAAAACTTTACATTGGAAGAAGTCATTCTTGAAAAACAAAAATAAGCAAAAGAAACTTTCACCAAAAAGTCAAAAACATGAAACAAACGTTTACGCTAATCTTGGATTAAGTTAATCGGCTTTTGAACAACTGGCTCCTGATCTATAAAGTTAATTATCAATAGCTCACCTAACCATAAGATAGAATAATCCACATCAAAAGGATACTTCATGTCTCCATCAACAAGCCCAGGTGTATCAACAAATGTTACCAAACTGAACTTCTTTTGCTTTGATGTAGAAATTTCAGTCGTCAAATAATCAACAACGCCTGGAAAATTTAGTTACCAGATAAGGCACATCATCTAAAGCATTACCGTAATTAAACTTACTGGGTACTTATTATCACTGTGCCACAGATTAATTATCACTTGGAAAGCTTCCAAGCAAAATTTAAAAGTACCGGTAAAGGCCATTTCCAAGTTCATGTCTGCCTCCTCTTCAAAGTGAGGCTAAGTGCAAAGTTTTTAATTCAAAAGTAATTAAAAGTAGAACTAATTACCATCCCAAAAACTTCACACTTAGACTCGCTTTGAAGAGAAGGCAGACAATAATTGCCAATTAAACTCATCGCCAATTGATGAGCTTGGGGAAGGTGCCTATGAAAGCGGGTGGTGGTGCCATTAGCAAAATACAAGCCACAAGCAGGTGCGCAGGTACCCATGGACACCCAGAGAGCGGCAACCACCACCAGGCAACGTCACACTGACAAAGTCAGTGGAGATACTTACCAAGACCACCGAAGAGGGAGGGAAGGGAGGGGCAAACTGCCGCACAAAGCACAATTCGGACACAGCGAGTATGTGTCATCTGACGCTTGGCAAAAACCCTCTATGTCAAATAGGCATGCATGATCCGCGATCACCGCCGACCAGCATTGGCCCACTTTAAGTTAGCCTAAATTGCATTTAGCCACATTAAAAAGCTGATGACGTTATTAAATGATTTCTTCCCATTTATTCAATTCAAAACGTTGAACTGTAAGTTCACAAATCTCTCAAACAGTAGTTAAGTTACCTTTATCAACTCATTACTTTTGATAGAAGAGTGAATTGGCATTATAAAGTATAATTATATACATGTACATGTACTAGAGGCCCATAACATAATTTCATATTTATTTAATTACCTTCAAGGTCCTGCAATGATTTGAAATGTGGGTAGAGATGTAATGTAGCATTTCCCTGTTTGAAAACAAGCAAAACAGTTACTGTAGTACAATAAATGTACCTCATCTGTAAGTTAGTGAAAATTTTATGTACTTTAACCCATTGACTCCTGGGGGTTCCCTATTGACAAGTAAAATTATGTGGCATTATACAGAGTGAAAATAATACTAAGTACGGCTGGTTTAGGCCGGTTTAGGGTGAATGGGTTAAGTACATGACTGCCAAATCTAAGACAAGGAAAGAATGATGGTAAAAAATTGATAGTTGTTAGTTATTAATAATAACATTAATGTAACAACACAATATATTTTACAATATACATGAATTTTATTGATCTTACTTACAGCCGTTAAAAGCCTCATTTAACTAGTTTAGAATATTTACATGTACTTTTCAAACAACATTGTACTGATCCCAACAGATTATTATAATGATATTTTATATACATGTCATTTATTTTTTTAAAAAAATTTTCTGAAGTTACATTAATTAGTGATTATTATTTTAATCATGCATTTAATTCAGACAGGCTCAATGCAGAAGTGTTGTCACTTATTATTAAAGCAGAAGTAGAGGTAGAAAGCTGGGTTTAAATGTTTACTTGTCTTACCGTGAGAGATTCCCGTTTTCTGCCACTGGTGATAAAAGTAAATCCTTGGGTCTCTATAGCAACACCAGTCTTTTGAACATGTTCTTCAACATACCTGTCAAAAGGCAATGCAACAAGATAACATGGCTCACATTGAAATGATATCAAGAAAATATGCACAGTAAAGCACCAATTGATTCCACATGCAAATCACACAAAAGTCATCTTATTAAAATAATGAAAACAAAAGCATTGCAAAGGACAGTTAAACACTTTTTTATATTCCCCATAATTCTACTGAGTTCAAATAATTTTTTTTTCCCCAACGGGATTGGGCAAATGAAAAAAAATGATTTATTTCAAAAAGCTTTTGTTCTAATAAAACAAATCTGGCCAAAGACGATTAAACAAACAAAACAAAGGAAAAGAAAAAGAGGAAAATAAAAGATAATTATAATTCAAGCATAACAGCAAGCAATACCATCAATCTAAGTAAGGTACCTGTCAGACCACAGTTCAGGTTGTTAAACATAATAATTATTACAGTGTACTGTATATGATTGTGATACTATATCTCTCACTCAATGTGACAGATAATTAAGGTGAATAACCCGCTGTAGTATCTCAGAGTCTATGACTTGATTGTTGTTATAAGCTCTTTATGAAGATCAATACATTAACAGCCTGCCATGGCCTTATCATTATAATCTGAATGTACAGTATTGTATATGAAATGTTATATTATACATGACATTTCATATATTTTAAATTCATTTAATTCATTGATGCCTGTGAGTGAGTCTTAATAGATTTTACTCCGTCTAACGTCAGACAACTTTACTCATCAATGGGGGAGGCGTCCTACGGTGTTTAAGGTGTGAATGGGTTAATTTACTTCAAGCAGGATAAACCTTGAACTCCCAATCAACCAGCTGACTCAGTGGGCTGGTACTGAGCAACCGTGGAGCCTAAGGTTGGTTTTTAGGCCTAGAGTTAGCCAAATTGGGAGGCGGGATGGCCTCATGGTTGGGTGCTTCACTCCAGAGCGAGTGGTCCAGGTTCGGGTCCTGGCCGGGGACATTGTGTTGTGTTCTTGGGCAAGACACTTTACTCTAACAGTGCCTCTCTTTACCCAGGTGTATAATTGGGTACCAACAAATTTTAATGCTGGAGGTAACCCTGCGATGGACTAGCACCCCATCCAGGGGGTAGTAGAAATACTCCTAGTCGCTTCATGCTGTTGAAACCGGGATAAGCTCCGGCCTGATGGGCCACTTGGCTCGTAGGCAGACTTAACCTGACTCTACCTTATCCAAAATGAGATTTTTGGGTTACTTTCAAAAGGGTAAAACAATGACCTGCAACGATTGACCTGTGGAATGTGACCTGTGTTTTAGACCCGCCGCAATATTACGTTGCAAACACCACAACATCATTTAACCAATTAATAGGGAGCTTAAGCTTTTGAGACGGGGACGGCAACCGGAAGTGAGCTGTTTTCCCTTTTAACTTGTCTTCACACAGCCACATTTACACTGCTAAATATCGTTTCTCTATTAGAGATAATTAGTGTAAAAATCTGGGAGACACCACTGTCCTGGCACGCGACATGTTTTCTTCCAGTTGCCATCCGCGTCTCAAAAACGCGCGTGCTTAATTAAGCTCCCTTAATATTATTTACTTTAACCGTACCAGTTCACAAAAGAACTCTTCCCAGCGGAGTGATTTCCTAGCAGCATTACAGTGATCTTCTTCCTTGGAGCCAATAAATTTAAACCAAGACCACTAGCAATGGTAACAAGACCTGATAAAATTTGGATTATATTAGCTAACATATAAACCGATATTTACCGAATCAAAGAACCGGTGTTTCCATCGTCCACGTCACACTAAATAAATCTCAGCTATGATATGTTCACTGCGTTACCTTTCTCCTTTTCTGTGTATAAATCGTGACATTCTTTGAGTATTTTTTCGTTCAGTGACACAGTAGATGTGTCAAGGGCATTAGCTGAGGCTCTCTGTCGACCAGACGGCATTTTTTTTAAAACAATATAACAACAAACAATTAAACGAATTGTTGGGATACAATCTACAATCTTTCCTCTCGTAGAAAATTTGAATACATAACGTACCTACCGCGTTTTACGAGAGTCCGCTGGTTTAGGGTTAGATTTCATGATACGCTGAGATACGCCATCACGAATATATGCAAATGAGTTAAAGAAAGTGCCAGCTACTCCTCATGTACACTAAACTAAACTGTCTACATAGAAACAGCTATCTACACTGTCTACAATGGGAACAGTTATCTACACTGTCCACAGTAGGAACAGTTATCTACACTGTCTACAATGGGAACAGCTATCTAATGAATGAAGGGGTAGTTTCTAAAGAAACTGTGGTGCGAATCGGTGGGGAAGTAGTATACAAAAATTTGGTTTTATCAACGGAGTTGATAATGTAAATTGTCCACCGTACAGAGATTCTAAAAGCTGACGTTTCGAGCGTTAGCCCTTCGTCAGAGCGAATCGATTCGCTCTGACGAAGCGAATAACGCTTCGATTCGCTCTGACGATTCGCTCTGACGAAGGGCTAATGCACTAGTCAGTGGAAAGCCCCGCACCCCCATACCCGGGGAATAGCGGGGCATTAGACCAGGCCTGCCTTCTAAATGAAGCAAATTCTCCGCTATGCGGGGCAATTTCGTACGTCAAAACCAAACTTTTCTCCCCCGCACCCGGGACGATAGAGTACTTCCAAAACTGTAAAGCACAATGATGACCAAAATTAATGTAATTTAAGAATTTTTACCTCAAATTAAACTTTGACAAACATGAAAATCAACAATGCAGTCCATTTCTCATAAAGCCCGAATAAATCTACCTTGAGTTACAGATTTGGCGTTCGAAACTTTACAATCACTGGGTTTAGCACAGCCCTGAAAATGGGAAAACTACCTGAGAGAAATTTTTTCTGCACTCTCAGCTGTCTTTTTGTTCGGCTGGGCCCATCATTACAGAGCAATTGTGCGTTTGTTGTCGCAGCAACATACATGGTGTGATGCACTCATTGTGCAAGCAGTTTGCAATGTATTAAATGTTACTATACATATAAATGAATCCATTGAGGGGTGGGCACCAGTAACTGTTATCAGTCCTATAAGCGGACAACGGGGAACTACTGTGAACATTGGACATCTAGATGGAAGACACTATGTTTCAGCACTTCAGTTAGATTATTATAATGACAGTATTTCAGGTTATGAAATCAGCGGTGTTACCAATGTCAACAATTATTCAGAGCCTGGTAATAATCAATTAATTAACGATGGTCAAAAATAATGTGAGTGTCAGTAATAATTTCTACAAAGCAGTGGCAAAAAAGAGCTTATTTGAGAGAATCTATCAAGCGGAAGAGACAAAATCACTTGAAGAGTTCAGGGAAAAGAAAAACAATGCAAAACGCAAAAACAGATCTGAAACTATTAAAGCAGAAAGGGAATAGGAAAAGAAAAGCAATCCAGAATATATCAGAGACCTAAACAGAAAAGCACAAAACCATTTAAGGAAAGCTATGCAGAGCTCAAGGCTAAACCAAAGTGAAATTTGTCAAGGTCAAGACTCTATTAGACATTCCATGTCAAAAGTGATTCAGTCTTTTTCGTGATAAGATAACACATGGCCCTGAATATATATGCACTTGCTGTGATCAGTTATGGTTCAGATCATCTGTTTCTAAGGGTAACAGTATTAAATATAGTGATAAATATTCGCAAGGTTTGTTGGAGGAATGTATAACTGGCACAAAAAGTGTTAATATTACTAAATGGATCTGCTCTACTTGCTAAAAGTGATGACATTAACAATATGACCTGGCAACAAAAATCACACCTTATTCAAAATTACCTTGTCATCTGTGAAACGAACTTTGAACACAAGGTACAGCTCTTTATAGAGGATGTGTTAAAGAGTAATCTTATGCCTATTCGAGAAATGCTATACTTATTTCACAGGGTTGAATTCCAGCAAAGGGGATTACCTCACATACATGCATTATTTTGGGAATCTAGTTGCATATGAGAGCCCACCGTGCTGTTACACAATTATCCAACTATCAATGCTAATGCATAAGGAAAACGTCAGCCTGCCAATTGTAAACAATCGCGGTAACTTTCATATCCACGAGTAACGACAGTGGCACTTTGATTAATCGACGTTGCCTCCGGCGTTGTTGCCATTTTTCCTTAAACTGCTTTTTGCCGCCTTAGCAGCGAGCGTCTATCTGCACTTTCGACCATCTGGTTGCGTTGTGTTTCGGCGAATGTTCGCTTAGCACTCGTGTTTCTACTCATTTCTTTGCCGTTCATTCAGTTGTTATTGTTTGTGCAAGGCAAATATGTCTCTTATTTAAACTCCTATTAAATTTTCGAAATGTATTAAAACATGGCGAGAGCCGAAGCTACTTTGCTTGTAATTAAAATATCAAAGAAGAAATCCTCACAGCGTTGAAGGTTTTCCTTTGATTTGAAACTAAAAGAAACAAAACATAAACAAATCCTCCTCGAAAACATCCACGCAACGCGCGAGTAACATCCGTGGAAGAAATGGGGACCATGTCTAAAAATAACTTAAGAGGGATTACCTTTAGTAGAAAGCCTATACGGGGTATTCTCGCTCTTACCTTGATAATCTCTTGAAATAACCCTTCATCGGTAACAAATTTTGAAACTACTCTGAAAACTATAGCAAAGAAAATAAAAAAAATCTAGTGAACTACAGTAGACCTTTGAAAGAGTCCTTGGTAGGAACTTGCATGTTCCACCATTACGCAGACCGTGGTAATGTAGAAACTCAAAAAGACGAAACCCATCGGAGGTAACATTTTCAAGGTTCATCTCACAAAATCATAAAGTAGTGTCACTGTCACCCTCTATGCGTACGTTCGCGTTGCATTCCAATGGAAATACAGAGACAAAAGGTCAACGCTATAAATAAATCGCTAATTAAGCATAACTATAATCTTTGTCTAATTCTACTACAAGAAATGATAATATTTACAGATTGAACCCAGAATTTAACTGAGAGCCCATTACAAACATGAAAAGAATGGATTTTAACTTGACTCAGCCGCCATTTTGAGACCCAGGGATCTTTGCGTACCTATTCAAGTTGGCGTCAAAATGCAAATCCCGTCTAAGCCCCGCTCAAGGTCCCCGTTCGCCGATACTTGCGCCAAATGCTGTCGAAAACCCCGCATACCGTGGCAAAAGTGACAGTCCAAAACCGCTGAAATCCCCCGCTATTGCCCCGCATTCCCCGGGTATGGGGGTGCGGGGCTTTCCACTGACTAGTGCATAACGCTCCAAACGTCAGCTTTTAGAATCTCTGTACGGTGGCCAATTTACATTATCAACTCCGTTGATAAAACCAAATTTTTGAACAGCTATCTACACTGTCTACAGTAGGAACAGCTATCTACACTGTCTACAATGGGAACAGCTATCTACACTGTCTACAGTAGGAACAGTTATCTACACTGTCTACAATGGGAACAGCTATCTACGCTGTCTACAGTAGGAACACCTATCTACACTGTCTACAATGGGAACAGCTATCTACACTGTCTACAGTAGGAACAGTTATCTACACTGTCTACAATGAGAACAGCTATCTACACTGTCTACAGTAGGAACACCTATCTACACTGTCTACAATGGGAACAGCTATCTACACTGTCTACAGTAGTTACAGCTATCTATATGCTCTATATTGGGAACAGCTATCTACACTGTCTACAAAGGGAACAGGTATTTACACTGTCTACAGTAGCAACAGCTATCTACATTGTCTACAGTAGGAACAGCTATCTACACTGTCTACAGTAGGAACAGTTATCTACACTGTCTACAATGGGAACAGCTATCTACACTGTCTACAGTAGGTACAGCTATCTACACTGTCTACATTGAGAAAAGCTATCTACACCGTCTACAATGGGAACAGCTATCTACAGAGTCTACAGTAGGAACAGCTATCTACACTGTCTACAGTAGGAACAGCTATCTACACTATCTACTGTGGGAACAGTTATCTACACTGTCTACAGTAGGAACAGCTACCTACACTGTCTACAATGGGAACAGCTATATCTACACTATCTACAATAGGAACAGCTATCTACACTGTCTACAGTAGGAACAGCTATCTACACTGTCTACAGTGGGAACAGCTATCTACACGGTCTACTGTGGGAAGAGTTATCTACACTGTCAACAGTAGGAACAGCTATCTACAATGGGAACAGCTATCTACACTGTCTACAGTAGGAAGTTCAGTTATCTACCCTTGTCTACAATGGGAACAGCTATCTACACTGTCTACAGTAGGAACAGATATCTACACTGTCTACAATGGGAACAGCTATCTACACTGTCTACAGTAGGAACAGTTATCTACACTGTCTACAATGGGAACAGCTATCTACACTGTCTACAGTAGGGACAGCTATCTACACTGTCTACATTGGGAACAGCTATCTACACTGTCTACAATGGGAACAGCTATCTACACTGTCTACAATAGGAACAGCTATCTACACTGTCTACTGTGGGAACAGTTATCTACACTGTCTACAGCAGCAACAGCTATCTACATTGTCTACAGTGGGAACAGCACTCTACACTTTCTACAATGCAAACAGCTATCTACACTGTCTACAGTAGGTACAGCTATCTACACTGTCTACAATGCAAACAGCTATCTACACTGTCTACAGTAGGTACACCTATCTACACGGTCTACATTGGGAACAGCTATCTACACTGTCTACAAAGGGAACAGCTTTTTACACTGTCTACGATAGGAACAGCTATCTACACTGTCTACAGTAGGAACAGCTATCTACAGTTTTTACAATGGGAACAGCTATCTACACTGTCTACAAAGGGAACAGTTATCTACACTGTCTACAGTAGGAACAGTTATCTACACTGTCTACAGTGGGAACAGCTATCTACACGGTCTACTGTGGGAAGAGTTATCTACACTGTCAACAGTAGGAACAGCTATCTACAATGGGAACAGCTATCTACACTGTCTACAGTAGGAAGTTCAGTTATCTACCCTTGTCTACAATGGGAACAGCTATCTACACTGTCTACAGTAGGAACAGATATCTACACTGTCTACAATGGGAACAGCTATCTACACTGTCTACAGTAGGAACAGTTATCTACACTGTCTACAATGGGAACAGCTATCTACACTGTCTACAGTAGGGACAGCTATCTACACTGTCTACAATGGGAACAGCTATCTACACTGTCTACAATGGGAACAGCTATCTACACTGTCTACAATGGGAACAGCTATCTACACTGTCTACAGTAGGAACAGCTATCTACACTGTCTACTGTGGGAACAGTTATCTACACTGTCTACAGCAGCAACAGCTATCTACATTGTCTACAGTGGGAACAGCACTCTACACTTTCTACAATGCAAACAGCTATCTACACTGTCTACAGTAGGTACAGCTATCTACACTGTCTACAATGCAAACAGCTATCTACACTGTCTACAGTAGGTACACCTATCTACACGGTCTACATTACGAACAGCTATCTACACTGTCTACAAAGGGAACAGCTTTTTACACTGTCTACGATAGGAACAGCTATCTACACTGTCTACAGTAGGAACAGCTATCTACAGTTTTTACAATGGGAACAGCTATCTACACTGTCTACAAAGGGAACAGTTATCTACACTGTCTACAGTAGGAACAGTTATCTACACTGTCTACAGTGGGAACAGCTATCTACACGGTCTACTGTGGGAAGAGTTAACTACACTGTCAACAGTAGGAACAGCTATCTACAATGGGAACAGCTATCTACACTGTCTACAGTAGGAAGTTCAGTTATCTACCCTTGTCTACAATGGGAACAGCTATCTACACTGTCTACAGTAGGAAAAGATATCTACACTGTCTACAATGGGAACAGCTATCTACACTGTCTACAGTAGGAACAGTTATCTACACTGTCTACAATGGGAACAGCTATCTACACTGTCTACAGTAGGGACAGCTATCTACACTGTCTACATTGGCAACAGCTATCTACACTGTCTACAATGGGAACAGCTATCTACACTGTCTACAATAGGAACAGCTATCTACACTGTCTACAGTAGGAACAGCTATCTACACTGTCTACTGTGGGAACAGTTATCTACACTGTCTACAGCAGCAACAGCTATCTACATTGTCTACAGTGGGAACAGCAATCTACACTTTCTACAATGCAAACAGCTATCTACACTGTCTACAGTAGGTACAGCTATCTACACTGTCTACAATGCAAACAGCTATCTACACTGTCTACAGTAGGTACACCTATCTACACGGTCTACATTGGGAACAGCTATCTACACTGTCTACAAAGGGAACAGCTTTTTACACTGTCTACGATAGGAACAGCTATCTACACTGTCTACAGTAGGAACAGCTATCTACAGTTTTTACAATGGGAACAGCTATCTACACTGTCTACAAAGGGAACAGTTATCTACACTGTCTACAGTATGAACAGTTATCTACACTGTCTACAGTAGGAACAGCTATCTACACTGTCTACAGTAGGAACAGCTATCTACACTGTCTACTGTGGGAACAGTTATCTACAGTGTCTACAGTAGGAACAGCTATCTACACTGTCTACAAAGGGAACAGCTATCTACACTGTGTACAGTAGGAACAGGTATCTGCACTGTCTACAATGGGAACAGCTATCTACAATGTCTACAGTAGGAACTGCTATCTACATTGTCTACAGTAGGAACAGCAATCTACACTGTCTACAATGGGAACAGCTATCTACACTGTCTACAGTAGGAACAGCTATCTACACTGTCTACAGTAGGTACAGCTATCTATACTAACTACATTGGGAACAGCTATCTACACTGTCTACAAAGGGAACAGGTATTTACACTGTCTACAGTACGAACAGCTATCTACATTGTCTACAGTAGGAACAGCTATCTACACTGTCTACAGTAGGAACAGTTATCTACACCGTCTACAATGGGAACAGCTATCTACACTGTCTACAGTGGGAACAGCTATCTACGCTGTCTACAATGGGAACAGCTATCTACGCTGTCTACAGTAGGAACAGCTATCTACACTGTCTACAATGGGAACAGCTATCTACACTGTCTACAAAGGGATCAGTTATCTACACTGTCTACAGTAGGAACAGCTATCTACATTGTCTACGGTAGGAACAGGTATCTACACTGTCTACAGTAGGAACAGTTATCTACACTGTCTACAATGGGAACAGCTATCTACACTGTCTACAGTAGGAACAGCTATCTACGCTGTGTACAATGGGAACAGCTATCTACACTATCTACAGTAGGAACAGCTATCTACACTGTCTACAGT
>OX421449.1:4082359-4089859 GCA_949126865.1 Montipora capitata
AAGATTCCTGGCTCAGCCATAATGGGCGGATATGAGGTTCTGACTTTGGATGATTAAGACTTTCCACTGTTACTGTCTTGAGGTGATGAATAGGCGCATTAAAGTAAACTGGCTCATATTCATCCGGTACGTATTCCACGCACTCGGGAGCTGTTGCAGACTGGACTTGTATCTCATTGACACGTACATCTTTCCTCTTTGATCTGCACACGGAACCGTAATGCCCTTCCTTCCCGCACTTGAAGCACTTTGCCTTCTTTACGGGACACTTACTTTTGGGATGTGACGGTTTCGCTCCACAGTTGAAACAGCTTTCTCTTTTAGACTTTACTTGTTTCTGATCATTGGAACCTATCCTATAGGGCTGATCACTGGAACCTGGTATTTGTGGCTGCTGTCTGCGGTTCCACTTGGTTCCTAACTGCCTGTTTCCTTGGAGTTTATGAACTTCCATCTGCAGTGGATCGCCTTTGAATTCTGGTCGCATATAACCAACCTGGTGTGCTGTAGCATCCTGATTCTGAGCGATTTCTATCGCCTATTCCAGCGTCAATGCTGAGCCTTTTTCAATGCACTTATAATAGGCCTCTTTGGAAAGTAGTCCAATAACTATTGCATCCCGAAGTAGTCGATCGCAAGCTTCCGGAGAATATTCACACTGGCCGCACAGAATAGTGGCTTTGTCAATGTACTCTGCAAGGCTAAGATCACCTTGCTCCAAGCGGCAGAAATTTGCTGCTGCTGCAAGTGCGTTGGATTTCGGCTTTGTCCACTCCACGAACTTTTTTAACAGCATGCTTGGATCTCCCTTCTGTTCTGCTGTGAGACTGAGTGACATGTTGTGTGTTCTTCCAGTTTTCCCTGCCCAAATGAGAACATAATTTGCTTTCACGGCTTTGCTCTTCGAAGCTAACGGGCCATTAAAGAGGAGTTCACATTCCTCAACCCAATCCAAGCACTTTTGGTAGCATTCGGGGCCCGGCGTGAAGTTTCATTTCGGCGCTGGTAAATGCTCCAATTCAGCCATTGTAGAATGAGAGAAATGATACATCCGAGAAACTAGCGGTGATCGCTGTCGACGTTAGTCTTCGCTGGGTTTGTTAAAATCCTGACACCATGTTAACTACTCCAGTTGGCAACACGACTTTATTCCTTGAGCAAACACTAAATATTATACGCACGTCGAGCTAAACTCGCAAGTTTTATACATATGCAAATCTAGCAAGTTCTAAAAAAAATGTCTCTGCATAAGATACGGTTTTCAGGAAAATGCAGACTAATCAACAACACTCCAGTCCATGCTACGACAACACCTGAGAGGTGACAGAATAAATTGGATCACCTAAACACTTTTAAGCTGATTATGTAACATAATACTACTGTAGACAGTGTAGATAGCTGTTCCTACTGTAGACAGTGTAGATAACTGTTCCCTTTGTAGACAGTGGAGACAGCTTTTCCCATTGTAGACAGTGTAAATAGCTGTTCCCATTGTAGGCAGAGTAGATAGCTGTTCCTATTGTAGACAGTGTAGATAGCTGTTCCCATTGTAGACAGTGTAGATAGCTGTTCCTATTGTAGACACTGTAGATAGCTGTTCCTATTGTAGACAGTGTAGATAGCTGTTCCTACTGAAGACACTGTAGATAGCTGTTCCTACTGTAGACAATGTAGATAGCTGTTCCTATTGTAGATAGTGTAGATAGCAGTTCCAATTGTAGACAGTGTAGATAGCTGTTCCTACTGTAGACAGTGTAGATAGCTGTTCCTATTGTAGATAGTGTAGATAGCTGTTCCCATTGTAGACAGTGTAGATAGCTGTTCCTACTGTAGACAGAGTAGATAGGTGTTCCCATTGTAGACAATGTAGATAGCTGTTGCCATTTTAGGCAGTGTAGATAGCTGTTGCCATTTTAGGCAGTGTAGATAGCTGTTCCTACTGTAGACAGTGTATATAGCTGTTCCCATTGTAGATAGCCGTTCCTACTGTAGACGGTGTAGATAGCTGTTCCTATTGTAGACAGTGTAGATAGCTGTTCTTACTGTAGACAGAGTAGATAGCTGTTCCCATTGTAGACAGTGTAGATAGCCGTTCCTACTGTAGGCAGTGTAGATAGCTGTTGCTACTGTAGACAGTGTAGATAGCTGTTCCCATTGTAGACAGTGTAGATAGCTGTTCCTACTGTAGACAGTGTAGATAGCTGTTTCCATTGTAGACAGTGTAGATAGCTGTTTCTACTGTAGACAGTGTAGATAGCTGTTCCTACTGTAGACAGTATAGATAGCTGTTCCCATTGTAGACAGTGTAGATAGCTGTTCCTATTTTAGACAGTGTAGATAGCTGTTCCCATTGTAGACAGTGTAGATAGCTGTTCCTATTTTAGACAGTGTAGATAGCTGTTCCTAATGTAGACACTGTAGATAGCTGTTCCTATTGTAGATAGTGTAGATAGCGGTTCCCTTTGTAGACAGTGTAGATAGCTGTTCCTATTGTAGACAGTGTAGATAGCTGTTCCCATTGTAGACAGTGTAAATAGCTGTTCCTACTGTAGACACTGTAGATTGCTGTTTCTATTGTAGATAGTGTAGATAGCTGTTCCCATTGTAGACAGTGTAGATAGCTGTTCCTACTGTAGACAGTGTAGATAGCTTTTCTTATTGTAGATAGTGTAGATAGCTGTTCCCATTGTAGACACTGTAGATAGCTGTTCCTATTGTAGATAGTGTAGATAACTGTTCCTATTGTAGACAGTGTAGATAGCTGATCCTACTGTAGACAGTGTAGATAGCTGTTCCTACTGTAGGCAATGTAGATAGCTTTTCCCATTGTAGACAGTGTAGATAGCTGTTCCCATCGTAGACACTGTAGATAACTGTTCCTACTGTAGACAGTGTGCCTACGGTGGATAGTATATATTGGCTTACATGACGGTTAAAGAATAACGTTTGACTCTAATTTGCATATATTCGTGATAGCTTATCATGAAATTACGACCCTTGCGAGGGTGTGAAAAAGACTAAGTACACGCCCACTCTAAAGGAAAGAACGCCTGGTCGTAGGTTACGCCAGAACAAAAGTGTTGTTAGCATAAATGGACCATAAATGGTGACTGGCTTGATGGTATTCATTCATTGAAACTGCGATTGCATATTGATAAGTTGTGAAAAAGCCTGATATAAGAAATCCAGATGTGCGGATTATAGTATTGACCAGTATGTAATGCAGTCGCACGTGTTGTTGTCTTTACTAACTGCACGCAATTTCAATTTTCCTAACCACTCCTCTCATAACATGACAATTTGAGGCCTATCACTAAACACCAAGGTAACACAGAACAGGGTCTGGATCTCGAATCACGGGTTCATTTTCCCTACATTCACAAATCACGTAACTTTTTTTTGGGAATTCACGTATCACGTAGTTGGATAGAGAATTGATCAAGTTTATATATGATGGTCTCAGGGGGGGATTTAGTGGGGGACCGAGGGGGCCGCCCCCTTTTTTCCCCTATATTTAAAGAGCTTCAGTATTTTTTCTCTGTATTTAAAGAGCTTCTGTAACCAACCGACTTTCAAGTGGTACAGTGTGCATCAGGTGGTTTTACTTTAGATAATGATTAGTTCAGTTTCAAAGTTTTTACATTTTTCCTTGATAGATATACATCACGTATGGAAAATTGAATATATAATGCATATCAAATATGAAAAATTATAATAAAAAGCTCACTGCCGTGAAAGAAGAACGCTTAAATGCACTGTTGTTGCTCTTTGTCCACAAGGACATGTCCTTGAATTTTGATGCAGTTATTGACGAATATGCTAAAGGTAACCTCCTGCAGTGAAGGGATTTGCTTACCACAACGATATCGTTTTCTAGCATCGTTTAAAAAATCTCAAATTGTGCCTTCTGAACTGCGCTCTCGCCACAATTTCTTCGGCCACCTCTTTCTGGAATTTCTGGATCCGCCCCTGGGTCCGCCCCTGGGTCTTCCCCGAGATGGGAAAGCAACAAAAAGTTGACGATTCCAGGAACCCATAACCCAACAATTCTTTGCTCTTTGTTTGACTGCGATAAAGTATAAAGGCAATGAAATTCATTGCTGTTACATCGTAGCTCTACAATTCTTCTCTTTCAGATTTTGTTTTGTAACTTCAAAACTTCCGTGGTCCTCGATTTTTCTATGATGTTAAAAACCTGTCATGAAGTTAGAGTTACTTTAGACGGTACGATTACTCTGACGCTCACCATTGCAACAATTCGCGTGTGAAAACGGCTATGTGAGCCGGAATTGAACACGTGTTACAAATCTGACAGGCAGCTTTTCATTCTCCAACGAGCCAACCTCTGATTGGCAGTGACCTGGACAGATGATTACAACATGTCGTCTCTCAACGCGTCTCTCATCTCAGTTCATGTGAACTACAAATGAGTCACAGAGGTCAAGTGCAGAACATGACAATGGTAGATTGTTACATAACAATGACAGAAGACCTCTTTCGAACCATCTTGACAGACAAATTACATGCATTCGTGTAGGGCTGACTGATGCTCACGACATTAGAAAGGCAGAAATCTCGATTCACGCACTATATCTTTAAAGGATCACGCGTCACGGTTAATATCTCATTCACGAATCACGGAAGTATTTCTTCAGTTTTCCCGATTCGCGCTCTTTTTTGGGATCAATTCACGGATCACTCGAAACCCCTTCCAGACCCTGACAGAAGGCCGCAAAAAATCTCAAAAAAAAAAAATATTCAGCTAAGCACCCTCAATCCCTAAAGAATAAATCGTTGGTTTTCACTCACGTGATCAACGGCCATGTTTTTCAACGAAAACAAGAGAAAACGTTTGCATAATAATAGAGTTAAATTCTCGGAGGATTTGGTCGGTACTCTTAACATGCCCGCCGTTTCTTTGTTTAGGGGCTCCACTATCTTCCCACATTGAAATTTGTTTCATTTATTGCCTGAAGTTAGGTCATAAATTACTCATTCCAAAAATGAAAAAAAATTGGTCGGTCACTACCTTTTTTCGGAGAAAAAGGCAAGGGAAAAATGCCCTAATTTCGATAGATAGGTCATCATAACGAGATGTAGCCTCATCTACTCATCCGTCGAAAATCATGAAAATAATATGTTAGAGTGAAGATTTCTGTGCATAGAAATATAGGAGTGGGCTTTTCAGATAATTGCATGGCTCTGGGGATGTCGTAAACAGTAGAGTTAATCCTCAACGAGCGTTTTCGCAAGCGCTACCCGGCTGTAACCACTTCCGGAATTCAGGACACAAGGAAAGAAAAATTTAAAAAAAAGATAACTTCTTACATTATGATTTTTTTTCATTTCATCATATTTTGTAGATTGTAAGAAGATCAAGTGATTCATGTCTTAAAAAATAGGGGTCACCGATGATCTAAACGAGTAAAATCGATGTGATGTTGCCAAGACTGCCAAGCTCTTGGAAAATTCAGTTTGTCACGATTTTGCGTCACCTGTCGGGGAAGGACTGGAACCCAAGACAGGATTGATCAATAAAAGGTTCTTGCAAAAAAAAAAACTTTCTTAAGCATAGCAACGAAGTTTCAAGCAGTTGTTATCTTTATCTGGTTAGTGTTTTGTATCATATCACTCCATTGCCGTCTTTCTCGTCTTTTGGAGTGTGGTTTTTGTGAAATATAATCTCTGACTGTTTCCTCATAGGTCCTCACTATTCAAGTGGATTAGGAAGATAAGATAATTCTGCTCTATTTTCATGAAAGTAAAGGAAAAGAACTTCAAAAACATGCATTCATCTTGAACTAAGATGTTCGTAACGTAACAAAAACATAAAAAAAACCAACCCTATTAAATTTACGCAACGTCGCTGACTAAACCTAACCTCGAAATGATTACAGGATTTTAGTCAGTACCAATATTTTCCACACAATGGTTTTCTCTGCCTTTCATTTCCTGCAGTTTGATTCCTTAAACAAGACTTGAAATTTAACTGGTTGTTTTTTTAGTGTTCCTTTCTCATTGGCTGGGGAAATCACCAGTGATTTCTAAATGGCTGTACTAAAGATAAATGAACCACCTCGAGAATGATTTGTAAGCTGAGGTTTCGAGCATTGTCCCTTCGTCAGAGCGAATTGAAGAGTTTTTGGTTGTTGGTTGTTTATGTGCGAAATAGAGTCGCTTTGCCATTGGTGTAACCATGGTTGTTTGTTTTTTTGGTATTTATTTATTTGTTTGAGTAGGCTCAGTTTTAATTTGGCTGCTATTCACTGCAGATGTGGACATGCTATACCCACCCACCATGCATTCACAAAGGCCAGCCACAACACCGGGAACGTTATCCCCATCGCCATGGTGGCATGATCGAATACTTCAATGAATTAAGGACGTTCGCGCTAATTATTTGTCCGCAACTTTTACTGCGCAGGTAAAGCGACTGTAATATGTCACGCATTACTCTAAGCATTAGTTAAGATCTTATGGCGACAAAAACGCCGGGGAAAATTTTTCAGGTCGGCTAGAAAAAGGCACATTTATTTCCAATTCATCATGAAACGTTATAGAGAAAGGACCGGGAGGTTTGGAAAAAGGTTGCTAATCGAGTAGTGGTTGAAAGTTTTGAAAACTCGAGTAAGGTTAGTTTTAAATGAAATCAAATGAAGCTGTGATCTTCGCAGTTGTGAACGCAATTTTTGCAATTGCATGGAGAAGCCTGAAGAATTCAGGACTTCAACGGGATTTGAACTCGTGACCTCGCGTTACCGGTGCGACGCTCTAAACAAGTCTTGTTTAAGGAATCAAACAGCAGGAAATGAAAGACAGAGAAAACCATTGTGTGGAAAATATTGGTACTGACTAAAATCCTGTAATTTAGCGATTTCAAATTGAACTCGCGCTGCTCGCTGGTTCGATTTTGAAATCACATGTATGTTTCCGACCAAATTGCACTCCACTTAGTTCCTAATTACCATTATTTATCAACCCGTTTGGTAAAATCAAATTTTTTTGTTTTCTTCAGAAACTAAGCAATTCATTCGTCAAAAAGTCTAATTAACATACACACAAATGCATGTCATTAATACAAAAGACATATTGTTCCTTCACCATGTATCATCGACGGGGTCAGTTACGTACTCACAAAAACTGACCAGCACCCATTCGGCTTGATAGCTCAATTGGTAGAGCACTGCACCTGTATCGCAGAGGTCATGGGTCCCAGATCTCATAGAGCGAACCGGGTGTTACCGTTGTTTCCCACTGTGAGAACAAAACTCTATAGCCCCGCTTCTGACTAGAATACTTCAATCCAGGGAGTTCTTATAGACCACTTTCATAAAAGGCGCCCACTTTTACATTCTTTTGTCTTTGTATTAATTAGACCTACTGTCCTCATTTTGAAGCAAATATTCTTTTGAAATTTGCTCGTCGTAGCGAGTCTAGTAAGGTTTATTAGCATTAAAACAAAATAATATTTTATTTGGCCGCCATCATGAAAGAGGTCTA
>OX421449.1:4092359-4099859 GCA_949126865.1 Montipora capitata
GCGGAACATATAGTTCAAAACCTGTTAAAAGTTAATTTTTTACCACGTGCACGCAAACCCTCCGTACCTTTTTCTAAAAGGCGTTTAAATCAAAATTGCAGCTCCGTCAAGACTGTGTCAAGTGGTAAAAATAAAAGCAAACAAAGAGGCGCAAATAGACAGGAGCAGTACTCTGTCCAGTTTATATTAAAGCCAGGGTCATCCATTATGTTGAAGCTGGGGGATTAACCCAAAAAGAGATTGCAAGCAAGTACTGTATCAACTAGTCCTTGGTTTCTAAGTAGATGAAGAGCAAGGCAAAGATAATGGCTTCTGCTGTGGATGCCCATAAGAAACTGTTGAAAAAAGCACAAACAGCTCCACTCTATTCTTTTTACCAAGTTTAAAGAAGCGAGACATAAAGGGTACTGCGTGGATTTCAACTAGTTGTGGTCTAAAGCAAGAGTGACGCCGCGAGAGATCACTGGCAATCCCAACGCAACAGTGCATAAGCATGCGTGTTGTTGAGTCCTTTTTGAAGAAAAACAACGTCAGAATGCAGGCGCGCCAAAGATGCCGAAAAACAGCAAAGCACTCGGGAGAAATTAGTGCCCACTGGAAGAAATAATGCCTATGATGAAAAATGGGGCAGATAACAACAAAAGCAGCATCTCAACGTTGACCAAAGCCCTCTCCTTTTTGTTATTGGAACATCACGCACGTATGATCACTTGAACAAAGACGTCGATCAGCATCACCACAAAGTCTGGATCAGTCAGCCTGGAAGTGGTTTGGACAAGCGCCAGTGCACACTTCAGATTTGTTTCAGATCAACTGGTGAGCAACCCAGGCTTGGTGTTATCTCCCGTGGAACTGGAAAACGAATAAGCCAAGATTAAAAGGAAGCCTACCATCCAGACGTCGATGTCTACTACCAGGAAAATACATGGGCGGATAGAAAAGTGTGTGTTGAATGGATGCAGAAAACTCTTTCACCGTTTGAAAAGGATGATGAACGCTTTGTTCTTTTCTCTGACAATCTAACGGCACAAGTGTCGGATCGATTTAAACAGTGTGTTTCACAACTGGATGGTATAGTCTGGTATGGGCTACCAAATGTGACTGATCTGTGGCAACCTGTTGACGCCGGGTACGCTCATTTGCCTAGCTCAGCGAAGATGGTTGGATGATGACGAAATGAGAAATGAGAAATTGACCAGCGCTGAATACGACCACCTGCGGCTGCGAGTGTGGCAGAAGACCGGGTGCCTGATAACGGCTGACAGATCAGAGGACCAACTAATAAAACCAGAGGGGCTGAAGAACTATGTAGTTCCACAACCCGCTTATCTCCCACAGTCAGCTTGTCTTCCTCAAATTGAGGAGAACCCTGTTTCAGGAGCAGAAGACATGGTCTCAGAGGAAGAACCCGATCCAGAGGATCCTTGTGAAGAGCTACCCGACACAGACATGGCAGAGATCCAAGAAGATAGGTTTGAAGATAGAAATTACAACCATGGTCTTGTTGGAAGGAAAGTCACAGCCCTGTATGAAAATGGCTGGTTCACAGGCACAATTGTTCATTTCAACAAACAGTTAAAGGAATACAAAGTGGACTATGCCGACGAAACGTCCAGTTACCTGTCCTTCCATGACTTTGATGGGGTTAAAGTGATTTTGGAGCCAGACTGCAAGCAATGAAGCCTGATATGATACTTTATTTGCTTGAACATATGGCTTTTTGTTTTAATGGTAATGGTAATGGTAATGAATTTATATAGCGCATTTTCTATTAACATATTCAAATGCGCTTTAAAAGCAAGGGATCTATGGGATAGATCGGACATCAGGCCGCTGGCAGCCGCTATCAGTCCATTAGCGATATCACCCAGCACATGAATGAGTGAAATGAGGCCTGGCCACAACACCGGGAGCTCCATGCCCTACTCTTTACGAATAGTGTGTGGGTTCTTTTACGTCCCACTGGGTTGTGAACATTGAAGGGTTGTGAGACGGGGCCTACGGTTTATAGTCCTTATCCGAGAGGACTTGAAAGTCTTAACCATTTGCGGATGTAATTACAAAGGCAGCACATTCTCCTCAGTTATTTTAAGACCCTGAGTGTTGGTCCAGCCGGAGTCGAACTCACGACTTTCCGCATGGCAGCCCGATGCTCAAGCAACTGAGCCACCGGTGCGCGGTCAAAACACCCTTGTCTCCTAGTTTTGTTATTTAAAAAAGAAAGAATTTATCGTGAAAAATTTTGTGGTTTAGTTCATGTCTTTTGCATTGTGCATATTTTTTACTGCACAAATACATTACATGTACCGCTCATCATTCAACATTTGGCTATCGCTAGTGAAGAGTGTTTCGTTTGTTGGCTAGTTTTGCCGTTTAGAGAAAGAAATAATTTTATACAGTTGTATTGTATTTACAGATTTTCAACGCACGAAATTATATTCTTTTCACAATTTCAGCTTTAGGTTTATTCTTAAAATATTCTTAAAATTTCGCCAATTTCAGCCTCCACATTCTTTTAAAATATATTCTTATAAAAAAGAAAGAGTGTTGTGTTGTAAGAAAAATGGCCAAACCATCTGGCCCCAGTTGTTCAAAGGATGGAAAGCGGTATCCGCCGGATATATCACTATCCAGTGGATAAGTGATAGCAAAACTAATTGCGCTATCCAATGGATAGTGATCGACTTATCCGGTGGATAGCGTTATCCACCTTTTGAACAACTGAGGCCTGAACCTCTACCCGGGAATAGGTGGCATTAGTTAGGCAATGTTTAAATTCATTTTGTCTGACAACAGATTTTCAAAATGTAACCCTTTTTATCGATATTTTCAAGGGACTGATTGCCCAACCTTGCACTGAAGGCTGCCACATATGACACTTTTCTTTTTAGCGATATTTGATCAAGGTTATGTTCTAGCTTTTCTTCCTCGCTTCATTGATGATTATTCACCATGAAATTTATTCTTGACAGGCGCGTAGCGTGGTCATTTTTTTCAAGTACGCACAAGTACATATGATCTAGAAACCTAAGTAAACTGAGCGAAAAATACTGCGTTCTTTATTTCTGGTCGAAATAGTTGTGTGAATACAAGCAAAGAACAAAGCGTCTTGCCCTTATTTTGAACAAACTTGGCGCAGACAAAACATTGTTTTGGTTGTGCTAGCGTGACTGGAATTGTCAAGAATGTTATCGGAACGTCGCTCCTTTGTCAAGAACGTTCTTGGAACGTCGCTCCTTTGCAACCTCGCCTTTTTGTTGCACGCTGGCCAAACAACACTGCATTGTTAGAGCAAAAAAAAGTACAATGCAAAACTAACTTCAAACATGGTATAGCTTGTGTTTTAGTTTTTAGAATTTAATCAAAGTGGTGCTTTCATCACGAAATCTGATGATGATGATGATGATGAACTTTATTCATGTGTCGATGTATTTAGCTCGCGCTAATTGGGGACACAACATAAAGATAACATAAATAATAAATATTATGATAACTAATAAATAAGAAATAAGCTATAAATTTTTATATACATTTACAATATGCTAAAATAATCAAAATAATTCTAACAACACGGGCACATCTTAAGAAGTACAAATTACGCACGCGGGGCAATTGTTGCCATTTATCAGTTCCGTAAGATCCTTACATCTAATATGAAACTTAAACTTAGATAGACTGCTCGTTTCAGTGACGTTTTTATCTAGCTTATTCCATAAAAAGGGTCCAAGGTATCTAAGAGAATGTTTACCATACAATACAGAATTAAATCTAGGAATATCAAAATTTTGGTTTCTAAGATTATATTTACAAGACTTAGTACTAAAAATATCACAAATGAAATCAGGAACTAGCCTATATTTAACCTTGTACATGAGTATAACTATGTCTTGCAATCTCCTATTAAGAAGGCTTGGTAGTTTAGCACAATCTAATAAGTTCATATACGTTTCTGAATGTGAATTATAAACTATCCTTAATGCCCGCTCTTGAATTCTTTCAACCTTTCTTGTATCCGACGCCTTACAGAAATGCCATATGAGATGACAATAGGTGAGATATGGCATGATAGCAGTTTTATAAAGTAATAGTTTAGTCTCTGTAGTGATTAAGTTTCTTAACCTGGCGAGGACGCCCACCCTTTGACTGGCCTTTTTGCATAATTCGCTAATATGTTGGCTAAAAATTAGATTCTCATCAAAGTTCACACCCTGTAGCTTGATATTATCTATTGTCTTAATCTCTTGATCACCGATCTTGATGTTAATCTGTTCAGTTTCATTACGTTGTTTGATCGCTATAGCGTTAAGTTTTTCTGGGTTGGACAATAAATAGTTGTCTTTATACCATCTAAGGGCAGCGTTTCCTTCCTTTTCCATATCAGTACACATAATGGACATATGGCTGCCAACTATATACATCTGATGATCATCAGCGTACATATTTAGATTTGCAAAGTCATTTATGTGATACGATAGATCATTTTGGTACAAGTTCCACAATATTGGACCAAAGGAAGATCCTTGAGGGCATCCACGTTTCATCACATTCCAGTCACTAGTAGCTTTGCCAACTTTCACCCTGTTGAGCCGATCTTTAAAATATGAACGCATTAGTTGTAATGATTTGTCATTAAAACCGTAAGCGCCAAGTTTGGCCACAGTTAATGAGGGAAGAACTGAGACAAAAGCCTTAGACATGTCCATCGATAACAAAAGTGCTTTCTCTTTGTTATCCAAGGCTAGTCTCCAGTCTTCCACCAGGCAAATTAATGCAGTCTCACAGCTGTGTTTTTTTCTATAAGCTGTAATTTTAGAGTACATGATATGGTCATAGCTTGCCGTTATCTGTTTACATAGTAGATTATCTTGGTTGCGTACAAGTAAAATGTTAAAAAATAGAAACAATTGCTAAAAAATTCAAAATTTTCTGGTCACTTCAAGTACTCACGTACGTATATGCGTATAGGACTGCCTGCTTGAAAATGGAATTTTTAAAAAGAAGTTGAAATTGCCAAACAAACGATGGAGGTGTTGTTGGCAACACTGGTGTTAGTTCTTGTTTCCTTAACTTATGGAGGTCCCATTTGGCCAATTTCTAATTTAGCTGGTAAGTCAATCTTTCTTTAACCGAAAGAAATTTCTGGAAGAGATTATAATGGCCCCAACGGATGAAATCAGATTGTGTGCTGACGATCGTAGCAACCTATAGCAGAATCAGTCTAAATCCCAATCGGGTTGTGTAACTTGGGCGAAGTTTGGCCTATCATTTAATGAAAGCTACTCTCGTAACATCATTAATTAAAACACTACAGTATTTATTTTCAAATAAAAAAGGTAAAAATGCCAAGCTCATACGTTTCAAAGAATAATATCTGGGGCGTTAGCTCTTTTGTCCTCTCTTAAACTCTTTCACTCTCAACAGAGTGTCACTTATAGATTTTACTCTGTCTAACGCCAGACGATAATAACCTCCTTGCAAATTTTAGGAATTTTGTCTGTATGGTAACCTTTTATGGTTAAAAATGTTGAAATTGGAGGTCATCATGTTCATTGACTTGTTTACTGTTTTGGAGAAGTGATATTTGGTTGCTATGCTTCTTCTCCGAGTCTTGCATGAGTTCTTATGTTACGAAAAATAGTATTGCGTGACTAGCGTTACTTTCTAGAGGCTTCGCGAGAGTTCGTAGTTTGTTTATTTTTAGGTTCGTGCGTAAGCGTTTCTAAATCGGTGTGTTTTGTAATCTTTCTATAATTAGAGTGATTACTATTTTAGAAAGTTCTAGAAATTTATTGTCAGAGTATATAAGTAGACGAGTCCAAGCGGAGTGTTTTTCTAACTAGTTTTTCACAAGCGAAGAGAGTTGGCGTTAGCCGTGTTTAGTCAAGTGTGACAGAAGCTGTGTTTATTCAAGTTGGCGGAGGCCGTGTAAGTTTGTCGAGTACGAGTTATGCAGAGTTTTACTTCGTGGAAACTACGTTCATTTTTGGAATAAATCTTCTTGTTGTTGTTCCGACAACCCTGCGTTCAGTTTAGTTTGCAAGCTACCTTTCCTCTAAACATTCGAACTCGTAACATCTTAGCAATCGGCATTTGCCAAAAGATTCCTTTGTAAGCAGTGTTTGTTGTTTGTTGTCAAGTGTTAGGGTGATTTTTAGTTGAATCTCTTTATGTCTCTTGGTTTAATTATTACGCTTGAGAACTGCTTTCCCTGGCAACAAAAAGGAAAGCATTCACAATTGTTAGGAATATATAGTGCATGACGTAAAGGCGTTTTTTCCTTTAATTTGTAGTTGGTGACTGAGGCGTATTCGAGACACACGGGTTTAAATGTGAAGATTAAAGTTATTTTATACAACGAGAACGAGAGTGACTAGTGTTGATATCCGCGTTTCCAATACAATATAGACTCTCTTTATGAGAACATTTTGCTATTTGAGCCTGGAAACGAGATTTGTGTGGTATGCTAAGTTCGACTACAGTTATTCTTCGGTGTATCATGCAGGTGGAACTCTAAGTATTTGAGTTAATTGTCGTTTTAGATTGCATTTTTACATTTCTTTTAATTTTGTTTACACTACTCGCAAAAACAAAAACAAAACAAAAAAACAAAAAATGGACGTTCCTAACTGGCTCACAGCCTGGGTATGTTTTTAGTACTTTCTTAGAACTTTGCACTGTTTATGATCTCAGCCCGAAAGTTGTAATTCTTAATGAAAAAGACCTGGTATATATGTTGTGGTTTAATTTTGTTTTTGGTTTGAAAAGTTCTTTTTTTTTCAAACCAGTTTAAATTTTTTAAACTGGTTTTATGTTTTTAGAACACTGCCCATTTTAACATATTTGGATATCTTTCTGTAATTAATTTTATGGAGTATGTATAAAATAAACTAGAGAAATCATTTTAAGATTATTATGATGGATTGTTGCCTCTGATGCTATCAAATACAATAATAATTATTTATTGCATGTGAACAATAATTTTTAGTGTTTGGGGTTAAATGATCAGCTTAATGATTAGGGTTAAGCTCTCAATTAGGTTTCTTATTTAAAACGGCTAGCATTTCAGGAGGTGTATGACTGCAGACTGCATACAAATAGCACTGATAAACAGTATTTAAGTCTATAAAGCACCCATTTCAAGTAGCGCTGAGAAGCGATATTTAAGTCTAAGCACCCACTTTAAAACGGTTAGCTTTTACCGCGGGTTAGGGTTAGTCTGTGGTCTGCAAGTGTCAGACACCGAATTCCAGGTAAGCGATTGGTACGCATTGTCGTGATTGGAGTAATCACTTATTTCAGTGCAGTGGAATCTCTCTTGGGACACAGTGTTTGTTCATAAAGACACTGATGCCAGTATCGCCTGTTGGTTTGACTTGTTTTTTTCATGTGTGGTTGAATTTGTTCCCAAGGCGGCTATTAAGGATGCTAACAGACCACCGTGGATTGATAAAGAGGTTTACAATTAATCAGAAAGAAGAACAGAATCCAACGTAAAGCTAA
>OX421449.1:4109859-4129859 GCA_949126865.1 Montipora capitata
GTTCAGCACTTATATTTTAGTTGGTATTTTGACTTGGAACAAATTCGTGGCATTCCTCTTCCTGAGGAACCCCAGGAGAAAGAAACTAATAACATTGTACTTCAGTTAAGTGAGAAGATGGGTATTCCAATGGGAAGGAACGATATATCTATTAGTCATCGAATTCCAAGTAGTAGGGCATCAGTGGACCCTGCCATAATAGTAAAGTTTGTAAGACGAGAGATGAGGGAATTTTAAAACTTGTACCGTGCAAAAGGAAAAGGCTGAAATCTATCACCACGGCAGACCATGGCTTCCCTGTTGACTGAAAAGATCTTTATCAATGAAAGCTTAACGCCAAAGAATAAGAAACAAAGATTGCTTAAAATTTAAAAAAGACAACAGTTACAAGTTCCTGTGGACTAATGCTGGAAAAATTTTCTTGAGGAGGAATGCTGACTCTCCTGTGATACCTATCAACTTCTGCTGATATCCCATCATCATCATCTTAAAAGATAAGTTCTATTGATACTTGTAAGTTTTGTGATAGGTGTCCCGGAGGAGTCCCTTATCTTGATAGCTCCAGTTGTCCATCCAGCTATGCCTCATTACCTTGACTCAATATGACTTCATCTATTTCCAACATTGATCATCTTACTAATTTAGATATTGACCTTCATATGCCCTCTGACTTGAATTTTAATTATTTCACTTCACATGACTTTCATGCTAATGAAGATATTGTAAAGTGTCTAATAATTCATTCTCCTTTCTTAATTGTAATATTAGGAGCTTGCAGGCTAATTTTGATAATCTGGTTAATATGCTATCTGAATTACATTTCCCTATATCTGTATCAGTAAGTGTAACTGAGACTAAGTTAAAGAATGATCAAGAGGCTATCCTAAATATTGCGATATCTGGTTACAACTTTTTGTCCCAACCAAGCTGCACCTATGCCGGGGGAGTTAGGCCTCTATGTGAAGGATGATGTTGCATATACTCATCGTTCTGATCTCTCTGCCCAAAAGCAAAATGATTATGAATCCCTATGGATTGAAATTCAAAATAGTAAGGGACGTAATACCATTTTTGGGGCTTTTTATAGACACCCCCTTGGTAATGTAGATGCTTTTCTTAACCATATTAATATGATTGTAGAAAGTGTACATCAAGAAAATAAGTTATGTGTTTTGCTAGGAGACTTTAACTTACATGTAGATCTCCTTAAGTTTGAATCACATCCTGATACAGACAGGTTTCTTAATACCCTGGGTACTTTTTATTTTCAACCCCAAATCCTGCAGCCAACTAGAATAACAGACCACTCTGCAACTCTTATTGACAATATATTTTTTAATTCTCTTGCGCATTTTGTGATTAGTGGTATTAATTTATGTTATGATCTAACAGACCATTTACCAAATTTTCTTATTGTCAGTAAATTATTTTCCCTTCCAACCAGCACTAAAGTTTACATGTGTGATTATTCAAACTTGGACAAACAAGCACTGATTACTGATATTCAATCAATTGACTGGGAAGAAGTGCTTAATAATGATTCTGACTCTAGCTGTATGTTTGATAATTTCTATAATAAGTTGTCTGAGGTTATTGATCAACATGTACCTGTCAAGCAACTATCTAAGCAAAATTTAAAAGCTAGATTAAAACCATGGATTACCTCAGGAATTATAGGACCTCTATTCGAATTAAAAATGGCTTATTTAAGAAATCCTTAAAGGCAAAATCTACCTACTACCACGCAAAATTTAAAATCTACAGGAATAAACTGAACCACTCAATCAAATTAGCTAAGAGAAATTATTATAATATTTTTTTTCGCAGTTCCTGTAAATGATGGCAAACGAATCTGGCATGGAATTAAGCAAATTATTCAAATTAAAACCCAAGTGAATCAGACAGTGAACAAAATAGTGATAGATAATCGTGAAATTGTTGACCCAAAACCAATCGGTAATGCACTTAATGACTTTTTTGCTAATATAGGTACCGATACTAATCTTGCATGTTCTATCCCTAGTTCTTCCAAGTCTGTCAGGGAGTTCATGTCATCTACTATTCTTGATAGCTTGTTTTTGTCTCCAGTGACTGAAAATGAAATTGAAGGAGATTGTTATAAAAGCTTATGTATAAGCGGATAGTTGACTTTCTTGATAAGAGACAACTTATTTATAGTAAACAGTTTGGATTCCGCTCTCACTATTCAACTGAACATGCAGTTCTTAGTATAATTGACTAAGTGCAATTGGCATTCGAAGACCATGATTATTCATGTGGAATATTCCTAGATTTTAGCAAAGCTTTTGATACTGTTAATCACCAAATTCTACTCACAAAACCTGATAACTTTGGTATCAGAGGTGTTGTTAAGGACTGGTTTACTTCATATTTGAGCAACAGAACACAGTTTGTATCCCTGGGTGCTGTTACTTCAGACATTCAACCAGTGTCCTGTGGTGTACCCCAAGGGTCAGTGCTTAGGCCACTCTTATTTCTCATCTATGTAAATGATTTTCATAATTGTGCAAAGCTTTTGGATTTTCATCTTTTTGCAGATGATGCAAATTTATTCTTGCAGCATAGGGATATAAATATCCTTGAAAGTCTGAATAATTCTGAACTTGAGAAATTTCATACTTGGCTATGTGCAAATAGACTTTCATTAAATATTGATAAGTCAAATTTTGTCATTTTTCGTCCTATCTAAAGAAAACTGCCCAAACAGGTCATGTTATCTATAAACAATCAAATGTTAACACAAGAAACTTGTATTAGATACCTTAGAGACTAATGGAGTCTACATAGATTACAATGCTAATTGGAAGACTCACTTATATTTCTAAAAAAGTCAATTAAGAGAACCATAAGCATTCTTTCTAAGCTCCGTTATTTCATAAGTACCAAAATACAACTTAGCCTATACTATGCTCTAGTTGAACCTTTCTTAAATTACTGCATAATTGCTTGGGGCGGTACTTATCGGACAACTTTACAACCTTTATTTATATTACAGAAGAAAGCCTTAAGAATAATTACTTTTACTAGTTTTAATGAATATTCAAGTCCTTTATTTAAAGATCTAAGAGTTGTTAAGCTGTTTGATATTATTGCCCTTCAACTAGCAGTATTTATGTATAAGTTTCATAATAAACTCACACCTCCTGTATTTGACCATTGCTTTAATCCTGTTAGGAATGTACATACCAGATTATCTAGGAAAATGACTTATGCAATTCCGAAAGCCAGAACCAATTATGGAATCTTTAATATACGTTTTCAGGGTGCTTAAGTCTGGAATGATATAAGTGATGACCTAAAGCTTCTTCCTCTCAAACATTTTAAGGAAAACCTAAAGCTAATTCTTATTGAAAACTATTAAAAAAAATTCTCATTATCTTAACATCATAATTCTTCTGGCCTTCCGTTGTTTTTGACATTTTGTTTTCCTCAGTCTTTTATGTGTTTTTTGCTTTGGCGCGTGTGTGCGTGTATGTGTGCATCTGACCTAATTTATATTAGCTTAATCAGCAGAGTGTGGCTGCCCTATTTCTCTAGCCCCTATGGTTATTTGGGGCAGCCTGTACTCCTTTCTATTTTTTGTAATATTTTGAAATTTATTGTTTTACTGTTGGTACAAATCGCTACACAGTAACTGACATTTTTGAATTTGCCGACGAAATTCGCGAATTAGAAATATCAAACGGTGACATTCTGGTTTCTTACGACGTGTTCTCCCTCTTAACCAACGAACCCTTGGATGAAACAATTGAGATACTCGCGAACAGAGCTTTTGACAACGACTGGTTTAATTCAACCTATGACCTGAACCTGACCAAAACGGACCTTGTTGACCTTCTCAGTGTAGCTACAAAAGGACAACTTTTCCAGTATAATGGAGCACTTTACGAACAGACGGATGGTGTGGCCATGGGTTCCCCCCTTGGTCCCCTGCTAGCTAATGTGTTCATGTCTTCAATTGAGGAAAACCTCGAGCGAGAGGGTAAACTCCCTTCTTTCTATCGAAGGTACGTTGATGATACACTTACTATCATGCCAAATATCGCAACAGCATCCAACTTCCTGAACACGCTTAACAAGGCACATTCTTCCGTAAAATTTACGATGGAAACCGAATGCAATGGCATGCTCCCTTATTTGGGCATCCAGTTACTGAACCGATCGCCCCAAATAGAGACAAAGGTGTACGTAAAACCCACGAATTCAAGTCTCCTCTTACATTACCAAAGTCACGTTGACAATCGGTACAAACAGGGTTTACTCCGAACTATGCTGGGTCGAGCACATAGTTTATCTTCCTCTTGGTCACACTTCTCAGACGAATGTGACCGATTGAAGACAGTATTCTCGCGTTTAAAGTACCCCAAACACCTCATCGACTCTGCCATCAAAAATTTCGTTGACTCAAAGGTTTGTGACCAGCAGCGACCATTATTACCAACTAAAGAGACGGACACAATTCGAGTGGTTCTACCATTTAAAGACCAAACCTCAGCAAATTTTGTGAAAGGACAACTCAAGGATCTGAGCCTAAAAGTGAACACCAACATCCAGCCCGTATTTGTCAGCCGAAAAATTGATCAAGAACTGAATGTGAAAGAAGCAAAGCCATCGATCGTAAATGAACAGTGTGTTGTTTATAAATACCAATGTGACCTGTGCGATGCAGGTTATATAGGATACACACGCGGACATTTACACAATCGTGTAAAAGGACATAAACAACAGTCCTCGGCCATTGCCAAACATTGCAAGAACGTACACGGGAGGATCCCTCAGGACCTACTGAAATGCTTCGAAGTTCTTAAGAAGTGCAGGAACAAATTTGACTGCTTATTGTATGAAATGCTTTATATAAGAACTTTAAAGCCAAACCTGAACGTGCAATCGGACTCTATTCGTGCGAAAGTATTTGTGTAATCTTCGCACCTATTATGTTAATTTTCGCGCCACATCGCTTAAATACTGTTATTTGCATGTTTTAAACTTTTACCTTGATAATGGAGTCATGACTACTCCGAAACGTCGGTTTTTATCGTTCGCTTTTACTGTTTTATCAATAAAGTTGTTGTTGTTGTTATACAAGTCGCATTACATTACAATTAAAAGGCTTTATACAAGAAGGTTTACGCATAAACAGAAAGTGACTAAGTTGGGATCGCTAAAGTTACATTTACCCAAAAGTGACTAAGATGGGGTGTGTAATTGGCCACAAAATAGACTATAAAGGGGAAGGGGTTCTGAGAGGCCAGTGGCACATGCCCAGCTAAAATTGACTCAAGTACCCTCCCCCCCCCCCCCGGGGTTGTAACAGGATAATTAACAGATGATGATGATGATGATGATGATGATCAACTTTATTTAATCACGCTAGCCTATTCAACAATGTAAAAACACCAGCTGGTTTCCAGTAAGGGCGTGAGCTAAGTATAAAAATTAAAAATATACAAAATGTATATACAATGTGGTTTTCATCAAGACTGAGCTCCTAGTTTTCATGATACACTGAAGGACAACTCAGTTTGTACTCGAAAGTAGTATACCACATAACTAGAGCGTTTTCAGGCTCACATGCATTGCAGAAAAGAAATAAGAACGTTTAGCCTCAGCCTCAAAAATAGACGTTCTTATATAAAAGGGTGTATTACTTCAGTTGCTTTCAGAGAAGAAACAGTCTTCCTTGCACCAAATAGCCGTTTCGTTTGAGATCGGTCGAGAGCGGGGAGACTCAGCCAGCGAACCGCTTTTGTAATGGTGTAAGTGGCTTCCACGCAGTTCACAAACGTGTCAGTAATCAGTAAAATACCTGGACGTGTGTCGTCAGAAAAGAATTAAATTAGTGATACTCTCACCGAGTTTTGTTCCTTAATTCAAGTATACAGGTGCATTAAGGATGGTCTAAGTTCGCCCTCTGTCTGGCTGAGAGCAGTCTTCAAGAAAATTCTTTGTATGAAAAACTCTGTGGTTGTTCCGCAAGTAAATAAAATGGAACAATCTTTTCCTCTGGAAAGTTTTCCGAAAAAAAAGGAATACCTTAATTTTAGAAGTGTTCCTCTTTTCTCGTTTTTGCCGGAACGATCGGAAAATCATGCACCATCTTCTGGGCCTGCTACTCCTAGTATAGTGTATTCTTTTTTAGTAGTATCCGCTTAATGCATAAAACCTTCCTACTAGTGCCATGCGTGTTGATGAAGGAAAGAAAATCGAGTCAGACAGCCATGTTTGTTATTGTAAATCGTTGTTACCCAATCTCTTAAAGAAAGAAAAAACGACTCCGTGCCAAAGGAAAACGCTCGTCGCGAAATTGTCAGCTGTTCCGTTTAACAGGAAATTCTCCCTGGTTTTTCCATTTAAATGGAGAGTGCCCACAATATGAACGGCAGTGTTGAATCACGTTTATAAACTCGAAGCGAATTAATCCTGAGGCATTGTAGATGCAACACAACCCTGACGCAAACTATTTTTCATTGGTCGCATTCAACCTTAGGAGAATAACGTATTAGTTATAAAGCCATTGATTAGTAAAACTTAACAGTTCTCTTGTTTTCCCCTTGTGAATTATTAATGCTCACATGATAATGTTTTATGTTGTTGCCATAGCAGTCGTCCATTCTTAAAAACAATTCTACGAAAAGGAATAACCGTGTTTCTTTTAAGTTTTGACTTCAATTCTCTTTTAATCACAGATGACCGTGATCCTTCGGCAACCGAAGTAATCTTCAAGATTAACCAAGGTATGCTTCTACTGGATTGGTCGGTATAATTATTTTATAGCAGTTTCCGGAAGTGTGAATGGTTGCATATGGATTCGCTGCAGTGGCTTTTTTAAAACGAGTTCAAATGATGAAATATGGATCTCAGTCAAATGGATTGTTAACGTAAAAATTGGGGTGGTGTCGTACTACTACTAGTACTACTACTAGTAGTAGTACTACCACCACCACCACTACTACTACTACTACTACTACTACCACTACCACTACCACTACCACTACCACTACCACTACCACTACCACTACCACTACCACTACCACTACCACTACCACTACCACTACCACTACCACTACCACTACCACTACCACTACCACCACCACCACCACCACCACCACCAGTATAACAACAACAACAACAACTACTACTACTACTACTACTACTACTACTTCCACTACTACTACTACTACTACTACTACTACTACTACTACTACTACTACTACTACTACTACTACTACTACTACTACTACTACTACTACTACCACCACCACCATTACTACTACTACTACTACTACTGCTGCTGCTGCTACGACGACGACGACGACGACTCCTACTCCTTCTGCTACTGCTGCCTGCTAACATTTCAAAACTACTGTGCTCTTAATCAGTTCCAGTCGTTGTTGCACATCAGATCACCAGTTTGATGCTTCTTAGACCAGTAAGATTATAGTGCATGGTTCCTTCCTTAACTTTTGATGTTGAAAAAGATGCTTGCCGTCGCTGGATTTAAAGAATAACGCTGAATCAACCTAAGTGGCCACCCAGAAAGTGTCAACTATAGGAGGCGAATCCCCAATGAAAAAATTTTTATATATGTACACACTGAATAAATTAAAGCCAGATTGAAACACTCTTGCCTAAATGATCAAAGAAGTAATTGCAGCCATGCACGTTACTCTTTTGTTTCTTTCAAGAGGAGGATGTCGAACCGCAGTTATTTGAAGGAGATATACTCTTGGGTCCTGATGACTATGGGGCAAATGAAGATGGTGGGATGCCGCGGGAAAAAAGAAAGGCAAGGAGATCAAGGCACTTTATCTGGAAAGCGAAAATCATTCCATATGAAATCTCGACACAGTTAAGTGAGTACTACTAATGTAAATGAACAGTCTGTCTCCACGATCCATCTTAGGTTAGGAGAAAAACCCATATAGTTTTACTTGACAACCTGCGTCGCTTTTCATATCTGTTGTTATTGACACTTTAGTCCAAGAGGGATATGATTCAACTATCCTTTCGGCGATTGAGGAGTTTTCGAATCATACCTGCATACAATGGAAACCGCGTACGGATGAGGAACAATGGGTCATATTCAAGAAGAAACTCGGGTGAGAACTATTAAATTAACTTTGTTTTATTCTAAGTATTTTATAAAATGTTACTGTATACTCCCCTGGGTCTAAACTTACTTACTCAAGTTATTCAAAAATTGTTTCTCTTTAAGGAAGTAAGTCCACATTATGTAGGTAAGCTTGTGTGGTGTTGTGTCTGTGTAAGGATACCTCACTCCACATACTCTCATATGTTAATGTGAGTCTGTCATGTCTTTTTTACCCTCTGGTTATTTTGGGCTGTGTGTGCTCTCCTACATCCCTGTAAACATGTGTTTACGTACTGTTCTAATAAAGTAAAGTTGCTGTTGTTGTTGATTTCTTAATTTCAATTTCTTCCTGTAGTTGCTATTCATGGGTGGGTGTCAATTACTGGCGGACTGGTTCACAAGACATTTCTTTAGGAACTGGTTGTAACCATAAAGGGGTTGTTATGCATGAGATGATGCACGCCGCAGGTTTCTGGCATGAGCAGTCACGTTATGATCGTGACAAGTACGTCGAGATCTTCTGGGAAAATATACAAAAAGGTAATTAATCAAGTCGAAATTTTTTTGTGAATAATTTTTTGTTACTTTTCTTTCCTGGAAGATGTTTTTAATAAGTACCATTGGCCTAGTCAGTCACCTTGTATACAATGACAAGTTCGGGTGCTCTAGCACCACTGACTCATCTCCAGTCAACCCTCAGACTTGCGTAGGAGCGACTATATTGGACTGTTCAAAAAAGAGAATTAGAATCACCCTCGCTCAATTTTATGACAAAAAGGACACTCGCACTTTTCGTCTGCCGATTAAGTTGTCTTTGGCAACCTTTTGATCTACCAACACTGGAATTCAAAGCAAGGTGACATGCTCTGACACCAACCCGCTTTGTGGCCTGTACCTTTACTAAACATAGAGCTATATCACCCAGACAGCAGCAGTCATGGCCAGCTCCGTTTCGGCCTGTTTAGACCTCATTAGCAAGGATGATAGCAGTATTTGTATGGGCTTATTCAGACAGGTAGTCATCAAATGACGTCATCAATCAAAAGACAAAAGAAGGGGGCGTGCATAAATTTGGGGCATGTTGGGGCATGACGCAATAACGGTTGTAACCCTAACACGTGAAACAACACGTGCATCCTAGGTCGTCGCATAAATTAGGGTTAGGTTAATGAGATGCCAGTCATGTACCAAGACGAGGATATTTTCATCGATGAGAATGACAAAGAAAGAAACGTAACCCTAAAATAATGTTTCGTAAGGTGCGCATAAAATAGTACTGTGTGTGCATATCATTTTATCGGTATGCTACTAGCCTGGTTTAGAGAGAGAGAGAGAGCTCTGTCCTGCTTTGGAGTTGAACTGTGAACTAGACCCTCCGTGAGGGTACACTGGGTTGCCTGTGGTACGTGCACCGTTCCAGACAATTTTTTCTCAAGTTGGGGGGTCATTAAGAGCATTTAAGGGGTCACCCAGAAGTCATACCAGCAGAAGCCCTTTGGCTCATTTAACCGCCTGCCTAGTTTATCCAACTGACTTTCCATTATTGAGCTCCATAAGGGTATATTTTGTTTAAGGATCCACTAAAACGCCATTCGCGTTACATGACTTTCGACGCCATTGCAGGCTAAGTTAATGATTCTACTTTGTCCACCAGAGAAATCTACGCATTTCCACTACCCTCTCGATCCTAAGAAAATACGCGCAGAAGGCTCTATGCTCAAGGACACCGCTTACCAGGGGAGTGACAGGCAAGACTTTTACCGACACGGAAAATAAAACGGAGAAATCTACCCATTTTCCGACTGGGATTGCCATACGGCAACCCAGTAATAAGAGATCGCAGCAAAGCAAAGACAAGACTAAGGAAAAGAAACGAATCACAATTACACCAGATGACCTGATCGGAAACCAATCAGAAACAACCATGACCTCATCGAGAGCCAATCAAAACGCAAATACCTATTGTTTTGAAGCGAGTCAAACAGAATTTTAAAACACATACACAAAAGGCTTTACACGCTTGGACAAGTCCACAAACGCTTTGTTCTTTTTTAAACTAAATTTGCATAGAGGCGATCGAAGCGTGAAGAAGGAAGAATATAGAAGAAAGAAAGTTGTTTTGTGTGGAAAAGAGGAGCATTCTCAACTCTTTCACGCTTTTTAAACATACGTGAACTCCGTTGTTAAAACCTTTTTTAGGAAAGTTTTTTCAACCTCGCGCTTGAATGAAACACGGGTAAATGCAATCTTTTTTATGTAAGAATACACAAAGACATCCTTCAGTGCACAGACACAAAGAAAGCCTACTCAACAGATTTAAATAAAACCTTTTCTGAAAACGCTTGAAAAAAACCTTTGGATTTTGAGAAGTGTTTTATACTGTTGTATGGTGAAGCGGGAGTTGGTTTCATATCGTATTTCAAAATACTTTTCACAATATTTGACGCAGTGAGCAAACAACAATATACATTTCAAACGCTTTATTAGAAGATACTCTAGTGACAAGCTGATATAAATGATTGTTCTTCGACTATGTGACTATCGTAACCTTAAAACAAACATGTTGCGTTGCGCTTAAACAAATACTGTGACTCTGATAATGCAGTTCTGTTCAGACATACAGAATATGAAACATTCGAGACCGGACTAACTCGAACGATTTTATTTGCAGAACGCTATCGTTAAGTCAATAAAAACACACCAACAAACATTTCAAACGTTTTACTGAATTAACAGAGAACGCTTATCGCAATGTGATATTTGCAAGAGATAGTTCTCTTTAAACAAACCTTAATCCGAAAAAAGTTGTTTTGAAAACGCACCCTATGTACAACAAAGATTATATTTGTTAAGTCAATAAATACACACCAACAAGCATTTCATACGTTTTACTGAATTAACAGAGAACGCTTATCACAATGTGATAAGTAGTTCTCTTTGTAATTCACTTGCATTCGCTGCATCATTATTGTTCTATTATGCATGCACTGTTTCAATTCTTTTAGAGCGAAAATAATCACACACGCGCAAATGAGAGAAGAAAAAAATGTTGTAATTCACTTGCATTCGCTGCATCGTTAGTGTTCTATTATGCATGCACTATTTCAACGCTTTTAGAGCAAAAATAAATAACACGCGTAAATGCGAGAAGAAAAAAATGTTATTCACTGGAGTACGCTGCATCATTATTGTTCAGTAAGGTTCCCACTTTGTATTACTCCTTAATCGGGCAACCATAGGTGTTCTCGCCCTGTAGGACCTTTCAATAACCCGCTTCTCCGTGGAATCGGGGGTCGTTTCAAAGATCCAGGGATCTGTTTCCTGTTCGATAGGAGAAGGTGGTGTTTCTATCCTGACAGGAATTTTGGATGGACCAACGGGTGTTGCTGGAAGTTTCCTGTGTGCTGTCTTTTTGGGTTGTACCTCGGATATTGTTGGAGAATGGTTTGGAGTGGGCGCATTTGGAGTTGTTGTCGCTGTCCCTGCAGGTTTCGTCTTCGTTTCACTCTTCATTTGTTTTGACAAACCTTGGTACCGTTGTAATAGTAGATCCAATAAGGCCACTGTTTGATCCTCGGGCAAAGTAGAATCCGTGATATGTTTCATGTCTTGATCCAAGCGCGTCAAGGTCGTGAGTTGCGGAGGTGAGGTTAAGCGATGTTCTGTCTCAAGGCTTTGCAATAAATGCTCTGGAACCAACATCATCTTTTGTTACGTGCTTCATTTTAACACTTTACCCAATAAATCCAAAGCGAACGGTGCAATCAAAGAGGCGAGAGCTGGCAAGAATCCTCCTTGTTGATTGAGAACAGGAGTTTTGACTTGTGTGGTTTAAAGCGTTTAAATGATGAACTTGGAACCATAATGTTCCCTTTAAGTAGATTAAGAGCGACTTCACTGATGGCTTCTATTTGTCCCTTACTAGCGTGAGATATCATCTCTTTCCGCTGTTTCCCATTGCTTGTAAAACAAGTGCAGAGAAAGGGTAAATGTTGATTGACTTTGGAAGCCTTGACGAGTTCTTGTTTTCTTCTCTCGGTAGATTTTGAAATCTTTCCAGAACGCAAAGTCATGTCACCACCACTTTGATTGTTTACTGTCTCCTCGCGGTGCAACAATTGCAAAGCCATGGTGTTAAAGGAAATATACCGGAAAGGGTTCATCGGTTTTATAGATTTTCTTATCAACGTAAACGATGGGATATGAATGTGACGCTGGGAAGATCCTTGTTCGCAATCGTTGAATGTCCGGGGTTCGTGGATGTAAATCCATCATTAAGTATCCAAATGGTTGTGATGTAGTGTCTTGAAAACTCTCCCACACAAACGGAACGCGCCCAGAAAACGCCTGTTGTGCCAGTGTCCTCAACCCCAAAGTATCTCGAGGATTGTTAAAAGCAATGATGTAATGAGCATTAAGAGAAATGCTCCGGGAAAACTTTCCTGGGGGAAAAAGGTTTTGTGTCAAATAAATGCAGGTGACGTCACAACGATGGGACACTTTGGTGAACAAATCCAAAATGCGCTCGTCATCGCTACAGTTTCTCATGAGGTCATCTAACACGAGCAGACCAGGACGATGAGGGGGTGGAAATAAGGCGGGAATGTCGTCGGAAATACCCTCCATAAACGTGACTTCCTTTACCAATTCCTTAAAACAATCATGCCATTGACCGTAGCAATACACGATCTTGTGAATGGGGCGTTCAAATAAACAATCTGAGTGTTGAAGTATCTGGCGCGTAAATGTTGTTTTTCCACATTGGCTGGGGCCAGAAATGATGATACTGCTGGGGCACTTGAATTAAGACATGTTAACGAGATGAAGCTTCAACGATTTGTGTACACGAGATAGAATTCCCACCCCTTTTACTAGCAAATACACACAAAAAAGCAACATTTTTTTACTTTCAACGTGATTTTATTGCTTATGGTCACAGCGAAATGACTTACAACCTTGTTGAAAGCAATCATTAACTTTAGGATAAATGTTTGAATTAAAATAAGCGTGTACACTCCGTTCAACTTGTGCATCGTTCCACTGAGAATCATATCGTTTAAATTTAGCTTGAACAGTGAACATTCCGTGCTCGCCGAATGAGATAAAACAAACAATAATCTCCACAAACATCCGAGTTCAGTCCTTGCAGTGGTTTGTCGTTATAATAGGTAACTTCCCGCAGAATGTAGGTATCCATGTTGTAAGTTTCAGGAGGAAATCCGTAGCTGTCAAAGAATTCACTTTCACGAGGCGATTCAAAGTACATAGCTACCCAATGTGTCCCAGGTTGGTCATGAGGGTCCGTATTCGCGATGAGTCCGGCTGGGTAGGTGTTGATGACAGGTAGCCTATCCCTTGGAAATACGCCTTGCATCACAAGTGCTAACACAGGGTCAGAAAGACAGGCTTGCCATAGTTCTTGGGTCGTGTGCATAACGATGAACTAAGAGCCTTGTGACAAATCGTAGACCACGCGACGATTGCGATCAATTTCCAACTGATTATGAAATTCTGCGTACACAATTAAATTCGGAACTGAGTTCGTCTGAGTTCCAAATTTCAGGTACAGGTTCACGTTACCCGTTCGATGGGGTATCAGATGATCGGGATGTCCACTTCCTGCCGGTGTCAAATCAAAACGGAACAAACCGTATCCGTTTTCCCAATCCACTCTATCAATGTCAAGCCCGTGACCGCAATTCATGTCTCCACTTCCTGAAAACAGCGTGTTGTAACCATCGATCTTTTTTCCACCCGTCAGATCCAGCACAGAATAAGGCATTTCTTCTCCATTCACAGTCAGCCGAATGTCTTGCACGTCAAATGGCTCAAAGTTGAAAGGATTTCTTGCAAGGTTTCCGTTGAAGGCATCGTTTCGCACGAGCCCAAAAATGATGCACTGAGGAATGAAACTGTGGAATAGATCTGTCTCAGTGTGATTTAAGACTCCTTGAGGGATGATCCTTGCCTGTGTTGGGGTTCTGGTTAGGGTATAGATGGCTGGTAGCGGTGCGCTCCCTTTGTGACCTTGCATGATCTGTACGTGTTCTAGTTTCACACTGTCTGCAACACGCACTGTGCGTATGCATCGTTGTTCAGATCCACTTTGACTTTGATCTCCAAACCGTCAAGCAACAACTTGTCAATATTAAACACGTCACAAAGAGGTACTCCGACCAACCCAACTTCTGCGCCGTTGTTAGTAAATGTGGCTCTTCTATTCAGACCCTCATTACTTTCTGCTGTATTATCTACTTCATTCATGTGTCCAGCAGTGTCTTTGTAATACAGAGCTTTGGTTAAGAACGATTTCTTAGTTTGTTCCGTAAAGTTGAATAAGGTCTTGACGTAAGCATTGCATGCTTGAGTGTCTGACTGTTCTGTTACCAGCGTTTCGTTGATCTTGATGGTAAACTGTTTGATGATGGAATGAAGGGCGTTGTTGACCAGAGTACTTCTTACCATCCCCTGTGGGCGATCCATCTTGTTTGGTAATCTTTACTACCAATCGCAGCTCTGTCTTGTTAATGTCAATAGAGACCTTAAGCACCACGACGGGAGGCTCGACGACGGCATACCGGAAGTTTATTTTCCGTTCCGGTGATGCGCAGAACCTGAAAAGCTGATTGCAATCGGCCGTCGTCCTGTTGTTGGCGACGCCACATTAACTGTTTTGACGTACTGAGTACAACGTCGCAATTCCTTGCAAAGTTTTTGATCCTTTTCTTTGATTTGCCGTAATTTTCTTTGGACACATAAAGAAGTACTTTTCTGGTGTTAACTGCTTAAGTTATTTGAGGAGAAATTCCACGATGAACATCGCCCATCGACAAATTCACAGACAACCTCAAGCTCGAAGAAATCCATTCGGTATTAAAGATCTATTACATGTATATCTTCTGTTCTCTAGTTATCACTGATCCAGTTTAATATGCTCGCCATTTCTTTTTATATTGATATCTCTGTCTACATCTAAGCTATTTATACATATTTACATTTCTGAGGTGATGCGAAGGTAAAGTTATCTTTGTGTGAAATACTTTTCAGTGCCGCTATAAACAGCGAAATTGGGACAACTTACCTTTTAATCTAAGGCGAACTAAATGTACCTTATTGTTTACATTTAATATCGTTTAAACCTTATAGCCACCAAAAATCGTCATAAGCTACCAGCAGCTTTTGCAAACGAAGAAGAAGTGTTGTCCTTTTTGAAAAATGGTGGGAAGTTGCCGTCGCAGTGTTGCTTAACATGCTCAGTCGAGTGGAACGCGGCGTCGGTCTCGCCCCAGCCTTTACGCCGATGTGCCGTCCCCGTCGTCATCTCCCGTCCTGGTGCTTAAGGTCTCTAATGTAGTCAGCTAACGGTTTGATGACAAACCCGATGGGATTAGTTCCCGTTTGAACCGGTTCGTAATAGACCCATTTGCTGCTAACAATCGACACATCTGTCACAGGTACATCAAACAACTGTAAACTTGAATTCGCACCAGGGGCTGAGAGAGGGTGTGCTGATGCCATCTTTAATCAAAAGTAGTCGTTGAACAAGGTGTTCTCCTTTTCTTCGTCTGTCCTTCACTGCGCCGCTTCGACGTATCCGCGCGCTTATATATTCTTTTTCCTCGACCTTGCTGTGTAATGTCATCAATGACACCTGAGAGTAAATTTTTTCCAGCAGCTTTTGCTCTTGTCTTGGCAGCTTTCGTTAAAGGTTGACCATTGATCACGTCTTGGACAAGTTGCATTCCCGTTTCCAATCCAGTATCGAACATTCGTTTTCCCACTTTTTTTGCTGTTGTTTTGAGAAAGGGAGTTGCTGAACGGAACAAGGACCGAAACATTCCACCTAAGCCGTTGCCCCCTTGACCACAAGGGTGTGTTCCTCCGTAGATACTAATGTCTCCTCCTTTACCGTGCTGCCTATAGGGTACAACATGTCGTCCATATGGGTAATATCGGTGGTTCATAGGTAATAACATGTCGTTATAGAATATCACGACGCCTAAAACGCAGGGTCACGCGTACGGCTCCAGAAGCAAATGGTATCAATTGACCTGTGTCTCCCCTTATATTGATCGCCACGGATGAAAACACAGTTGTACGGAGTCTATGGTAGGAGGGCACCTTGACCTCTTCTGTGATCATGTTCCCCGGCTGACCACGAGGAACGAGCATCCGAAGTAAGTTGGCTTGAGCATCTCCCACTACTTAAGACTCTATTAAATCGGAATACACGTAGATGGTTTGAAAATCGTCTCTCGAGAGCAATCCCCATACCAATCCGTCTTTTCTGACAAGTGTTGTCGTTGTCCTCGCAAGAAGGACGCTGTGATCATCATTCTGTTGGACAAGGCCTCCGATTTGGTACAGCTGAGGAATATTATACTGATGGTTTAAGTACCCCAAGGCGCGAGCTAAGGTCTTTGGTAAAATCACATACCAACCGGCTGGTAACTTCAACTCAAAGTAATCTTGTGCTTTCTCGTAAATGTAAAAACACTCGTTAACTTTCCTTCCAGACTCGTAATGGTCTTGTCACTCTTCAAATAAATGTCTCTCAATCGATTGTGTAGTCCCTTCGTCATGCCGTAAATGACATCTTTGACCGTAGGGTAAATGCCACTTGGTACAGGGATGTTCAATTTCCAGGGTTCAGGGCCAGTCTTACAAAGCAAAGTGTAGGACAATTGATTCTCACCTACGTTTTGCCAGGTGTAAGGGTAAATGATGCGTGTCATGGCCACCTCCCAGTCTTCACTTAGGTGTAGTTGACTTGGTAACTGCATCTTAAAATCGGCCGCCTTGTTTTCTGGATACTGAGTCAGACTTGCATCACTGGTCAGCACCATGTAAAAACTGTTGGTCATGTTGATCGACGGCGGAAATGTAAAACGACGCTGACGATACCGTCTAAAAATGCTGGCGTTTGACCGTATCCACTCTTTAAATATATTTCAATGGTCTGAAATATTTTTGTCCGCAAAGGTAGGTGCACAATATGTTCTCTTTCTTCAAGGAGTGTTTCTCGAAAACTGCCCAGGGGTATCATCTCATGTAGGAGAGGTAAGCGCTTGTCACCCACCTGCCACGGTTCCACGAGATTGGTTTGAACTTGAACCAGTCTCTGCTTACACGAGCAAAGCGACAGCGAAGGAGGAAAGATGTAAATACCGGGATATGTGATGGATGTGCCAGCTGATAAGATGAACCAATCATGACCATATTTTCTTTCTAAGGTGAGTGCAGCATTCAAACGAACGCTGGGTGTAAGAGTGTTGTTTTCGGTTATCCATCCCAACGCGCGAGCTGTAGACAGTGTAATCAGAAGTCCTTCAGTTTGCGAGTTTAACATTACATTCCATTCGTCGTCCACTGTGATTTCAATCTTAGATGGTGGGTCAGCGATGTTCAGGCATTGTAACATTCCTTCTGTCACATCTAAGGCTGTATAATACTTGTCCTCGGGTAATACAAACGGTGTGGAGTCACCTCGACGATCCAGCATGATGTGAGAATGTTTGCAGTCATTTGTAATGTCAAACATTGAGAGCGGATACACGATATGATGCAATCCTACTTCCCAATCTTCTTCATCTTTCAGATGGATTTGTCGAGGTAGCGCTACGCGAAAGGAGGACTTGGAATTGTTTAGAAATAAATTACTGCTTGCATTACTGGGAAGTGTCACGTAAAAGTCGCTATCTTGAATCAGGTTTGTTGTAAAGCGACCAACTGCATGGTTATGCGGAATCCAGCTGTCGTATTTCTTTGGCCAACCTTTCCAATGTACCAACACCTCCTTATTCGCTCCTCGTCCCCTGCGTTTTCAAATTTTTTCAATACGAAACAGGAGTTTTTCCGTTTCTATCACTTTCTGTAACTCAAATTCGTAAAAAGTGCCTTGAATCCAGTCACCGCGTCTGCTTCCTTTAGACGATACACGGGTGGGTCGCGCGGAAGTCTCTGAGCAACAGTGAAAGTTTCCTCCGTCCAGGATGGTAAGTAACCTTTTTCAAAGATGCGTTTATGCTTACTGATCTTGACTTGATCTCCCACTTTGAATTTATACTTTGTCGGCTTTTTGAACAGATTTCTATACAAATTGTTCCAGACCTCTGATGCGTTATTCTCGTTGACATCCGCTGGTCTCATTTTGATGCTACGGTGCACGCTTTGATTGTAATTCCCATTGACTAAATCGTCCAGTTGGTCCAAATAATGGTACGAGCTGCTGGTAGTGAACATACGCCACATAAGTTGCTTCAAAGTGCGGTTGAATCTTTCAACCACTTGGGCCTTGGTTTCGTTGTAGGTTACAAAATGATGTACATTCTCCTTTTTGTGGAAGGTTTGAAACGTTTTGTTCTTAAATTCGGTTCCGGCATCTGTTTGCAACTTCTCAGGTTTGCGACCTTTCTGGAAAATGCTTTCAAAGGCCACCACCAACGAGGCTCCTGTTTTCGATTTCAAGGGCACCACCCACGCGTATTTGGAAAGGACATCAATACAAGTCAGACTCAAATGTTGCAAATCAACCAAGTCCGCCTGCCATTGCGAATCTATATCAAACACAATTACTTGGTTACGACGAAAGTGTTTTCTTGCAGGTTTGTGTAGGGTATAGCCAGGTTGTTGGCGGAGCCAATCGAGTACTTGCGTGCGTTTCAAACCATACCGACGCGCCGCACGATACAGTTTGTCGACTCCCCCTAAAGCGGATGGTCGATCTACTTCATAATACAGTTTCTGTAATAGTTGGTTCGTCTGATTTAGGGTCCGCGTTTTCTGTTTCTTCTTCTTTTGCATTTTCTTCTTCGTGATTGTCGGTGACATCTTTCAATTCGATGTGAGCCTCGCTACCGCAACACGCAACTAAACATCGCATTCTCTGACATATGCCACTTAAAGAAACTGTGGGCGATGAGCTTCCACACACGCGGCTTGCAGCACTACCCATGGTGTTAAACAAATGATTAGATCTTCTTCATTCGCAGACTTTTTATAACAATTTGCCAAACCATCCACCAGAACTGGAAGGATAATGTATCGAGTACGTGACACATAAGACTTTGTGGAATGTATATTGTTCGGTAAATGTAGCGTTGCATTGGTCCATGTAGTAATAAAAACTCAACAAGCGACCAGGGTTCATTGGATGTAACTCTTTTACAAGTTCTAACCATTGCTCGCGAGGTGTGCTGTGAAAGATGTGTCCTGCAAAACAACTCCGAGCGCAAACCCGAACCAAGACAAAGTACACTCTATCCATGTTAACGAGTCTACTGAAAAACGGGCACTGCACGTATTCCTTTATACCACTTTTTGTGAATTCAGTCACTCACTAACACGGTTAACACTAGGGCGTGTGTGATTTATTTTCGCTCTAAAAACATTGAAACAATGCATGCTTAATATTGCTTGACCGGTACATGTGTCATCTTTATTGTACATAGGGTGCGTTTTCAAAAGAACATTTTATTTACCGGTATAATTTTTTGTATTAAGATTTGATTAAAGAAAATCTATCCCTCGAAAATATAACATTGTGATAAGCGTTCTCTGTTAAGAAGCGAACTTAAGTGAATAATGTGTGTGATTTGTTTTCGCTCAAAAGGCGTTGAAACAGTGCATGCATAATAGAACAATAATGATGCAGCGAATGCACTGAGGTGAATTACAAAGAGAGCTACTCTCACAAATATCACATTGTGATAAGCATTCTCCGTTAATTCAGTAAAACGTATGAAATGCTTGTTGGTGTGTATTTATTGACTTAACAAATATAATCTTTGTTGTACATAGGGTGCAAGTGAATTACAAACTAAGAGAACTACTCTCGCAAATATCACATTGTGATAAGCGTTCTCTGTTAATTCAGTAAAACGTTTGA
>OX421449.1:4132359-4149859 GCA_949126865.1 Montipora capitata
TTCTTTCAGGTAAAGAACACAATTTCCACAAATATGATCTTCGAGGAATTGATTATTTAAATAAAGTGTATGACACAGGCAGCCTAATGCATTATGGGAAAAGAACCTTTTCAAGGAATGGTAAACCCACCATTCAATTCATTGGCGATCCAAACAAAGAACTTGGTCGGCAAAATGGCTTCAGTAAGACAGATATTGCTCAGCTGAATGCATTATACGATTGTTCAGGTAATACTAGCTTCGTAAAGTTGTAACTGCTTGAGATTAACACAGAGTTTGGTTCTTTGGAAACAGTATCCTCTAAGCTCATTCATTTGTAATTTCACTTTTATTCCAAGGTCCCAGCGGTGGATGGAGTTCATGGTCATCGTTTGGTCCTTGTGACGATCAATGTGTGCACTATCGTCAGCGGTTTTGTTCGTCACGTGATCTGAACAATTGCTCTCAAGCAGATCGTTATGGTATTCAAACCGATGTACAAAATTGTTCTAATGCAAAATGCTACGGTAAATAACATTCCGTTCATGATATTTGTTATTTAGTGTGATAAAAAGTTATTTAGTGTGGGAAAGCTCACATGGGGCAACTAAAACGCATATTGTGCCTTAAAGCCCCGTAGGATTTCTGATCGCGTTTATTCCAACAGTTTTAATTATCATTCGGGGATTGGACAAAAAAGTCACTCCTGTGACGTCAGCCATATTTTAAAAACATATAATTTTTGTGTGTCTGTTAACTTAACAGGATGCCCCCAGGGTCCTACAAATCAAATGATAAAATAATTCATTGCAAGGCATTCGACACTGAGCTCTTTTCTGCAATTTGTTGATATTTTCCAGCTCCCGTAGATGGGCACTGGAGTAGATGGTCCTCGTGGTCGTCCTGTAGCGTGACATGCGACCAGGGAGTGCGAAACAGAACCAGAATGTGTGATGACCCAGCTCCGAAGAATGGCGGGAAAGATTGCCAAGGGAATAGTTCAGACGTCCGAGGTTGCAGACAAAAGCGTTGCGGGCTAGGTACTCATTTCAACGACATAGTAATTAAAAGTGCAACGATCCTATTCATTTAATGAGAGGGAAGTTTCTTTCAGTATCCATATTACAACGGCCTTCTTGAATGGATATGTCTGCTGCATGCAATCTTTTGTCCATGCTTTCAAATGAGAGTATTTGAAATTTGTTGTGTATAGGACTGTCAAGCCAAGTTTCCCTAACTTTCTCAGAACTTTAGAGTCCCGCGCACGACAAAAGGTCTGTGCGAATGAAGAAAATATCGACTATGAAAGTAAAGTTTAACCAAGGACAACGGCACCGTTGACTAAAAGGTCAGTCCAAAATTAAACTCTGATGGGTACGAACGGTTTTAAAGTACAGGTACAAAATGAATGGTTTATTGCTGTATGCTCACGTCGTCATCAAAACCTAAAATTTGGTGATTTCACGTTGTTGTTTTGAGGATTACGGCAAAGAAATGCACAGAAGTGTGTGCCCCACGTGACGTTCAGCACAATTATATTTCCTTTTTCACTAATAATATTCTTGCTTTGTGGCGCAGTCGTTGCCTTAGCCGTCTTTGTTGCTTAAACTACCTTATGGAACCAGTCAATCGCTCGGATGGGCAAAACGCCTGGGCAAAACTGACGAGATGTGAGAAGTAGAGGGGCAGTTGATTTTCGCATCAGCACGGACTTGCGAATTGAAAAACGATCTTGAAACCTCACCTGAATACTACTGCAGATGCAACAAAGTAACTCAAACTATGACAGCAAAAAATCAAAAGAAATTTAGCTTTAAAATCACACAAAAATCGACTCGGTGCAAATAAGTATTTAACATGATCACGATACAGTTCTCTATGTAAATGCTCTTTATGTATGGTGGTACCCGACTCTATAATTATAATCATAATAATAATAATAATAATAATAATAATAATAATAATAGTAATAATAATCATTAGCATCATCAGCATCATGATAAGTTTAATTTATATGGCGCCTATACAATAAAAAAAGGCTCTAAGCACTTTATATACCATATGAAAGAAAGTTATATATATACCTGAATGAAAAATAACTTAATTATATCAACTTAAAGGGGAACTCCGGGGTAAAATTGAAGTTATTTTGTATGTTTGGCCTCTGTCCCATGTCTCAATTTTTGATAACATCATTCCCATATCGTTTCATTCGAATTAAATATTGTACCTGAAAGACGACCGAAAATGTAATAGAAATCCGCCATTTTGGAAAAAATTTGAGCCGCGGTCAGTGGTCAGCAGCTCGTGATGACGTAGAATCGTCAAATTCATTTTCCGCGGTGTTTTATAAAAGGCTGCTTCTTCATTCTTTAACTTTGCTTAAATTATAATTCGTGTCATTGTATCTGTATCTTCGACTGTACTTTGATTGTTTCAAGCGAAATAGTGAGCTGTTGTGTACCTAGTTGCCATAATTATTGAAAGACGACGAAGAAAAACGGGAACACACGTACACGGTGACTTACCGCAGGATCACACAAGACGATCGCGCGAGGGCATGGCTCGACAGAATCAGACTGAAGAATATGCCACCACTTGAAAACAGCTACGTCTGGAGCGATCATTTCATGCCAAGCTGTTTCGAGATAGACTTCCTGGAAAAATCAACAGGGGAAAAATCTAGGAGGGTCTTGAAGGATGATGCTATTCCATCCTTGTTTAGCTACGGCCCCGAAGCGAAAAAGCCGCGGTTATCAAGCGAACATTGCATTCAGCGACGAAGGCATCGAGAAGTTGGTGCTTGTTAGTTTGCTTCGTTTTTACTATGAATCAAATAAATTTTCCCCCTTACATGACGATGTTTGCACACGCTTTGAACTGAGGGGATCGCGCGACCCGATGTATAAACAATAGTTTCATGGTACCAAATTTCAGTGTACATCCCCCCAGTTTTAAAATATATTATGCTGGGTTTACTTGGAAAGTAATGGCGAGTTAACCGACCTTACGAATGACCTATAATTGGTAATTTCCGGTGTTTGTTTTTCAAGTTTGTCACTCTAAAAACAGGAAGAAATAACAAAATGAACTTAGGCAAATTCAAGGCATTCAAGTTGTAGTAAAGTGAAAAGAATTACCTTGTATATTCGCATTTTAATTTTGTTTTAGGCTTTTTCAGAACTACTTGCTGCAGACATCGAGGACAATGTATCTTCACATGACCCAGTGACTAATGAACCTCCAATCTGCATTGATTTGGAAATGCCTACTACAATCCCAGAAATGCATGATGTGGGAATTGAATTTTGTTTTGATCCCATTACCCTAATGAGATGTGCAACACTAAAGGCAATGATAATGTTGTATGTGGTGCTGCAAATATTGACGTGTCCTCCTATACTTCTTTAGAGGATGATATCCCACAAAATCCACATGCTGTCAAATGGAAGATTCCGCGTGACCCCAATTATGCCATGACAGAACCCCCAATTAAATCCCATTGATACACCCGCAGCAATTTTTCCAACCTATGACATTTTACGTGTAACAAGTTTGATACAATCCCTTACCACCAATACAAGACGTCCTTGTAGATGAAAAAATGAATATACATGTGATGGTGAGAATAACTATGATGAAGATTTAGATCCCCATTGGCCATTACCAGATGATAAAAGATAGTTATCCAGTGATGAGATAGTGTCATCTGAACATGAATTTGAAGATGGCTCTCCAGACAGTGAAAAAAAGAATTTCTTTTGTTTGGTTCTTGTTTAAACAATTTACTGAAAAAGTGTCCAAAATGTGGGTGTGATCATTGACCAAATAGGGAAAATGGCTGGGAGGATGCTATCAGTTGTCCTAACCTGCCATAATGGGCATACAGAACTGTGGGAATCCCAACCAGTTATTAAAAGGAAGCCCCTGGGAAACCTATTATTGGCAACAGCCATCCTTTTTGCAGGAAGAACCTTATCAGGCATCAGCAGGCTTGCATCAGTAGGCTTGCATCAGTACTTGTTCCAGTTGTTAACTGATGATTTCCATGAAAGATACAAACTTGTATTTTTCTTTGTTTATTTAATTCATGGACATGTTTAAAACCCGTTTTCTCATTCATCTGCATAACGGAAGCCTTCTGTCGAAAGCAGAAAGATCTAGGATCTAAGAACATTTAAGATTTGCATACTTTCTAAGTTCAGGCAAACACGTAGAAACCTCCGTGACAGTTCTTTTTGAATAGCGTGACAACCATGTTGAAATAGTTGCTAAGTGAAGAAATGGTCTAGAACTGGAAACGTAAAGGATCATGGGATTGTAAAAACATGTGCGTTGAGAAATAGAAAAATATCTGTAGGAAGTTGTTCCTGTTGCTGTCATTAAACCGAAGAAAAGGACCTGGATTGTTATGTTGTGTGGGTTAATTGGAGTCAGATAGTTATTTGATGTCTCGTTTTGGTATCTGAGCGTTTACGGAATCGAACACCTTCAAAGGCCCACTCGTCCTCTGGCCCCGGTGGAGGATAAAAATTTCTTATGCACATCACTGCACAATAAGAAAGAACCACCCTTATCTCCTTTACTAAAATGTCCCAGCACCATCGAGCCAACTGTCTGTAGGCAATATGTTTATGAAATTTATCTTCAGGTCCATCAAATGGATCTTTGTACTGCTGCTTGTACTGATAGCAAGCTGTTTGAAGGACCCATCCATTTATACAAACTGGATGAAACCCTGGGTGATGCATTTGGGTTCTTCGCCACATTCACCGCTAGTAACAGCCTTCTAATAAGCTTATTTTTGACAGGCCCAATTTCTTGGCAGCATATGCATGCCTCCGCTCTTCCCATAATCTGACAATTGCTGCATGTACGCCAACGTTACAAAAAACTAACATTACATTTGCTCTGTATTCTTCGTGACTTTCTTCTATTAGGAATGCATTTATGAACAGAGAACGAGCGCAGCAGAAGCAAATTATGTTGCCTTCACGCATATTCCCTTAAAACATTGAGCTAAAATTAAGACGTAAAGTTTATTATCAAGGATTGCGTTATAATGTTTTGCTGTTTTTGAAAGAGTAAATAAAGCCGCAATGAAGCTGCGCAATAGATCGAGTAGCTGAAGGAAAGCTCCGTTTTCGCATCGCTTTAATCGATTTATAAAGGCAACAAGGAAGAAACAGAAAGACCAATATAACAATTTATCAACAGAGTTGAGTTTATTTGTCACTTAGTCTGTTATAGAATTACAATTAACGGATAACTCGTACAACATACCAGTCTGAATTTCGCAGTATTACATTTGTTTCTTCATCGCTTGCCACGCATTTGTCGCCTACGTCTTCGGGGTTGCTAACCGCTTCATCAGAGCTCACACCCTGTTCAAACTGGTACGGCCGAAATGAAAAACTTTCGCAGGCATGTTCCTCATCGATTTTATTAGAATAAGTCCCAGAATCGGCCACTATTAGCGATGGTATAAAGGCAAAAGCCCCTTCTTCGCTAATGCAAAATATTGTACACAACTCTGGGTTTGACGATTCTACGTCACACGATGATACGCTGACCGCTTTCTGAACAAGCGGGCAATTTTCAAGATTTGCATTTTCGGTCGTCTTTCAGGTGCAATATTTCATTTGAATGAAACGATGTGGGAATGATGTTATCAAAAATAGATACATAAACCCGAGGCCAAACATACAAAATACCTTCAATTTTACCCCGGAGTTCCCCTTTATTAAGAAATCTGAAATCTAATTATTTACTCCCTTATATACGTCGTTAAAAAGAAAGGTTTTCAACTTAGACTTGTGTGAAAACATCTAAACTCAATTCAGATTTCAATTGAATAGGAAGTGTATTCCAGCAAAGAGGAGCCGTGACTGAAAAGGCCCTACGGCCACAATTATTTGAGTCAAATTTTGGAACGACTAGTAAGTTATTGGAACTAAACGAATCAAATTCATGAGCAGGCTTATAGTTACTAATAAGATCAGAAAGGTATACAGGCACTTATTCATTAAAACATTTAAAAGCAAATACTAAGATTTTAAACTTTATACGCTGATTCACAGGTAACCAAAAAGAGGCGTAATGTGGTCACACTTCTTGGTAAATGTAATTAAATTAAACGAACAGCGGCATTCTGAATATTTTGAAGTCTGTAAATACGATATTCAGGTAAACCATAAAAAAGGATGAATTAATATTTCCACAGTTTCAAAACTCAAAAACCTCCTTATCTTACTAATATTTCTTAAATGATAAAAGCATGATTTGCACACATTGCTCCCTTGATCTTGCATGGATAATGTTGTATCAAACAATACACCAATGTTCTTAACTCACTGAGATGGTAGGATAATGTCATTACCCACTTGGATAGAATTGATGCATGTCTGAATTGACTTGGAGAAACTTCAGGAGCAAATTAAAAATTCTGTCTTGTCACTGTTGATCTTGAGATGATTCACAGTCATCCAGGATATGATGTCACTGACACATGCCTTAACCTTAAAATTGGAATCTGCAGGATCGTCAGGATTCATTGACTTAAAAGAAAAATATAGTTGAGTATCGTCAGCATACATATGGTAGTTCATGTTCATTGTTGTGGAATTTCATGATTTCGCTTTCTGGATTTGTATGAAGGAGGTAGAGAAACTGACCAAGTACAGATCCTTGAGGAACTCCACAAGGAAGAGGTTTTGTTGATGATTGTACTCCATCAATGGACACAAATTGCTGGTGGATACTCAAACAGGACTGAGACCATTTGAAGGCAATACCTTGAATGCCAAACCTAACTGACATTCTCTGTAACAGAATTTGATGGTCACTGTGTCGAAGGCAGCAGATAGATCGATAATTTTTCCGAGTGCAAAGCCCTGGGGTATTGGCATGAAATCAGGTCATAATTCAATGCATTGAAGAGTTCATAAACGCAACCATATATGAACCAATTGGTTTGCCTGAGTTTGATTTGTCTTAAATAAAATTCAGGTCCAAGTGATTGCGAGTTTGAAGCGGGTGGAATGTGTCACTGGACTTTCTGCCAACAGTCCAATTGCTGTCCTTATTGGATACGTAATACTGGAGCTACGAGCAGCTTAAGCACTGGTCCACAGGGAGACCATACATCTGATTCGGGTGAGTCATGATTCTGCAATGGAATCTTAGTTGGAATTTTGTCCCTTATTAAAATTTTGAACTTTTAAAGCATCATTGCTCAGAAATTACCGTAATACTACAGTACATTCAAAGCAGAGTAGAGAAAGCTCATTATGCAATGTACTTTCAATATTCAGTACTTCATTCTTGGCTGACTGATTAGAAAGTGATAGCCGGTGGATAGCCCTATGCTATTGAGGCAAAAAATGTAAAAACGATTACCCAATAGCAGAGCATGTAGATATAAAGAGGCTATACATATGTGAATGGCATATATTTGAAATGTGAATAGGAGAATGTTCACATTTTTGAACATCACAATTACGAATGTTACCTGAGTAGTGACGCAAAGAAAGCCAAAAAAAAAAAGACTTAAACGGCATATATTTACTTCTTCCAGTTTTCTTTTCTTTGCTGCTCAAGTAACGTTGATAACCGCAATGAGCAGCAAGTGTTGTATCCAAACACTGCGGAAACTGGAGGAGTAGGACTACATGCAAGCGAATGGAATCTGCCATGCTTCAACTCCACTTCAACTCCGCTTGACTGACTACTTCATGTTCCCTGTAACAAAGTGACTGTACTTCACAAACACTACAGACAGGGCTGGTGCAGTGACTCACCTCGCACCAATGTGGCCTGGGTTCGACTCCCAGACTCTGTATGACATGCTGGTTGAGTTTGTTGGTTCTCTACTCTGCTCCAAGAGGTTTCTATCCGGGTATTCCGGTTTTCCCCTCTCATCAAAAACCAATTGCAACCTACGATTTGATATGAGTTGATCATTAGTTGTAGTCATTACGTGTAGTTGTAGTTGTAGTAGCAGTAGCAGTAGCATTAGTATTTGTATTAGTACTGATGAGATGCTAACATGCTTCTATCTTCAGTTCATATTTATGTCTTTCATGCATGCACACGCTCTTCGTATCATGGAAATCTCAATTAATACTCTACAGTAAGGGAGAATTCTAAAGCAATGCAGGAAGAGTTGTCTTTGTTAAACTCATTTCCTACTTCTGTTTAAATTTCCCTCAGGTTATTATTTATATTTCGAGGCTTCACTCCCTGCACAGCCTGGAAACACATCTTGTTTCTCTAGCAAAGTCTTCCGCGCTGGATGCTGTCAGAACCTCACTTTCTGGTATCACATGCTTGGCAGCGGAATAGGGGAACTAAGAGTGATAGTCAATGGCAGTGTTGTTTGGAGAAAGAGTGGTGAACAGGGAGATAAATGGATCCAAGCTAGTGTTGAAATTCAAAGCGATCAAGAATTCCAGGTATCGCAACAGTTTTCACTTGATGTTTGTTGACTATCATGGAATTATCTGGTTGCCTGCGCTTTCGCAGCTGGACAATGATGATGGTGATGATGATGATAAGATTGTTTGTTACTACTTTCTCTCTTTTTTCAAAGCTTCTTTTGTTTAATTTTAAGGTTACTTTTGAGGGTGTGCGTGGTCCTGACTATAGAGGTGACATTGCCGTGGACGACATATTTTTCAAGGATTGCGAGGCACCTAAATTACCGTGCAAAGGTAAGTTGACAGTCCCTCGAAGCTCGATCTGTGAAACTCGATTCTCGATCCTCCATTCTCGAGAACTTCGCGGATCGAGGCTTAAGTCGAGTTTCGAGACCTTTGAGGGATGTCGAGAAGTTTTCGAGACAATTTTCGAGACTCTTGAGTCAGAAAAAACAAGAGTTTTTGCGTGATTAATTTTTCACGCGTCTCTTCCTGTCTATTTTAGAGATTATATTTTATCGTACTGTTGGTTTCCATCATTTGTCGCGTTACTCTGGCAAGGTATGTAAGTTTCTTTGTTGAATTATTTTGCGTACTTTTGAAAAAAAAGTGTTTACCTAGCGTCGTAAGTTTCGCGATATCATCGATCAGTCGCTTTGTGCCCGCGTTGTTAATTTCAACTTAACATAGAAGCTAGTTAAACATAACCTGCGATCAGGTCCATTTTTAGCTTCGCCCATATGTTTTCTTATGTCGTCGCTTGCTAAATTGGGCCTGACCAAAAGTCTCTCAAAAAATTCCGGACCTTCGGACAAATCATGGCCAATCGTGATCTGAGTGACTTTTTAAACCCCGGAAGTGAAAACACCTACATGATTGTGCGCAGCTCTAGCGAAGTCCTCGAAACTGATCCGCCATTAGTGTACGAAGAAATTTGCTGCCTTTTTTTCTTACAATGACGTGACGGTGCAACTTAATTTTATTTGTATAAATGTAGATATGCCATCTGAAACATCTCATAACTGGTCCAGAATCGGGTTTGAATCTCTAGAAAGAGTGAAATTAGCGATTCCGTTGGGAAACTCTGTGGCTGTGTGGTCGAAAGTACTTTGGCACCCACTTCTCTAACGTTTTGAAAGCTAAATAGCTGGTTCTTTCAAATGGCAGTGAAAGCCGATTCATATTGGTTTCCTGGATAAGACAAAGGACGTATATATCAGCAGCAAGGGATGCTGATAAAATCGCAAGTTACATGAATGCATGTTTTGAATAACTGTATATCAAACAGCTTTATTTACTCACTGTTCAGGGTGTATACAAACCATGGACCCCAGGTCCATGGACCACCCCTGTGGACCCGGTATATGGACCCAGTCCATGAACTGTGGACCACCCCTCATTTCGTAAATTCAATACGTTTTACAAGCAGAAAAATCTTAAGACGAAAGAGAAAAGTGATCCTCGCACTTATCTGGAAAATTTAAGCACGAGCCCATGACTAGGAGTGAACACCTTCCATACTAAGCCTATGTCATGGTATTTTTACAAACCAGGAGTCCGTGTGTGATCTATTTTTATACTACCTTTTCTGCAAAAAGACAAAGACAATTCCCGTTAGGTGGCGTTATGACGCTACATTAGTTTCTTGTGATTGGTCATCGGGAAATTCAATCCAAAAATAAATCGCTGTCTGTGAAAACGCTGTGATGGAAATATAGGGCTGTTGTTCGGTCCTAGTTATGGGCTACTAATTTAAGCAATTGCCTGTTATGAAAACTTATACCACCTATTTGGCTCTAAAGGGATTAATCTACAACCCCCTTTTCAAATATACGTTCTTTTCATTCATCGAGTCATTCACCGGAACAAATGAGCCCAACAAACTAACCTGCTCCCAACTGAGTGGCTTCAAAGTTCAGTTGGCGCTGCACCGGCATCGCAGAGGTCATGGGTTCGAATCCCGTTGGAGACACCTGAATTTGCGAGTTCATCTTACTGTTCGTACTCCATCAAAATTGTTAACGTTAAGTTTACTTGTCATGACTTCACTGCACGCAATCCTAGAAATCCACTGCAACTGAAGATTAGCGGAAAAAATCACCAAAAAAACCTTCATGGGCAATCACGTTAAAAGAATACTGTATTTCTCTTTTTTTTCCTTTAAAAACCTGTTGCCAAACCATCCAACAAAAAAATGCTAGTTTATCTCAATTACAAATTAAGTGTCATGCTTACAAGGTTCCATATTCAGTGAAGATCACAGGAAGAATTACACCGGCCTTTGCCGCAATATAAAACAAATTCTTAACAGTTTTACTTTTTGAACCCATAATTGATATTAACTATAATTCTTTTAAAAATATATATTAAAATTTTTTACAGTGTTACTTTTTAAAACACGCTAATTATTTTTTTTTAAAGACATACAAAAATTTTGATATCAAATTTATTTCTTAATTTAATTGTTGTATTTTGCATTCATATTTTCAGAAAAGTATTTTGTTGTTGTATTTATTATTGGGATTATAGTCAGAATTAATATTTAATTTTATGAAAAGCCCAAATTTAAATTTAATAAAGCAATTTATATTTTTATCCGAATATTTTATTTTTTATTGATATTATAGTCAAAATTTAAATTTAAATTTTTCTAATGCTTCTCCGTTCACGCAAATTATTTTTTGAAAATATATAGAAAATTTTTTAGCTGAAGACAAAATTTAAATTTAATACAGAATTTTTTATTTTTTATTCTTGCTCACAATGCATCCATTATGGCATGAAAAAATAACTATGCTATGTTTTTTTCATCCCTAATGCAGCACTGTGATTCAAGAATAAGTTTGACCCCATATTTTTATTTGTATTTGTATTTGTATTTGTATTTTTTGATGGAATTTTTTGATGAAATTTTGGTACTAAATTAAGCTCAAATTATTATCTTAAAAAATATTTAAAAAATGATTTAAAATATTGTGAGCTGAAGTACAGTACATTACTACTAATATGGTCGTCGAAAAGTACAGAAAGTAACATTCCCTATGCTTTAAATGTGATTTTCTCAAATTGAAGCCAAAGATAACTTTCGATTTCGTTTATAATTCCTCCCATGGTAAATGACTCTGGTCAAAACAAAAAGGCGTTCAGCTGTCGTCCACGCGAGTATTGTGTAATTGAAGTAAATCCGTTTGGCCGATGAAGGACATGTCAATCAATCAAAAAAAGTGGGCGGAAGGAATTTCTAAGAGGAATTTGGTCAGGCTCTATTTTTCGTTTTGCCAACTCCACAGTACATACCACTAAAGTAGGCCTGATCACAGGTTAAGTGGACAGGGCATTTTGCAATTCATGCCTCCAAAACCTATATGGAATGAGTTTTTCCATTAGTTAACTTCATAGAAAAAGCTGTGCGCGGAAAGGCGTGATATTCGCCGACATGATTTTTGTGTGGTGGTAGGTATGACGGCTTAACTTTTTTTTAGTGGGTTGCCAATATGGCAATCCCAGTCGGAAAATGGGTAACATTTGGTCGCTTTTTTATTTTATTTATTTTTGTTTTTTCCGTGTCAGTAAAAGTCTTGCCTGTCACTCCCCTGCTAAGTGTTGTCTTTGTGCATAGTCCTCTGCGGCGTATTTTGTTAGGTTTGAGGGAGTTGGGGTAATGCGTAGATTTCTCTGGTGCACACAGGAGAACATTGAATTAATTAACCTGCAATGGCGTCGAAAGTCACTGTAACACGAATGACGTTTTAGTTCATCTTTGAACAAAATATACTCTTATGGAGCTCAAGAATGGAACGTCAATTGGATAAACAAGACAGGTGGTGAAAAATAAATATCTGGAATCTTAAAAGCGACGAGTAATGGTCTTTAACAACAATTTCATTTTTCGCCGTTGGATATGAAGTGAGCTTCGTTTGTAATATTTTTCAAACTTGGTATTATATACAACACTAAAATGAAATGGCAAATGGATGGATTTATGGATGTAACAGACATTGAAGGAATCGAACGCCTTGATTGCATCACAGTGTTTTCTGAAGTCGCATCTTAGTTGTCTGGCAATTTACATTTATTTTGTACTCAACTCTTCGAAGGTAAAAAAAAAAAATGGAAATGTGACAGTGCAGAATTATTTGAATGAAAGCTTGTTCTCTCTTTTGGGCTTCATTATTTACGGGCAAGGTTCTTTCGAAAAGAGTTTGATGTGAACTGTCAGAAATTTATTTAATTGCATATGCTTTGTGACACAGATTGTGTGTCTTGCTTGCACGCACGCAATTAAAATAGGAAGGGTTTTTTTGCCTCTAGTAGGAAATATGTTGTTTGTTTCAATAACCTTTTCGCTGGAAAAGATTTTTGTGAGATTTCCACCAATTTATTGTGTTGTGTAATTTTCTAGCTTAACAAATTTGCATAAGTGGGTTGAAATGTGACACGGGAGGATTTTTGTGGTAGTGCACCGTAAGCAGCGCATAAGTCACGAAAATAAACAGGTCTGTTGCAAGCGTGCTTGAGTTTCAACAAAATGAGCCCTAAAATCAGCAAAAAATTGTGACGCTGATGAATAATAAAGTAGTTGCTATTCCCAAAACGATGGAATTACCTGGTGATAAATAACCTCGTCTTGGAGAGTAAATTTTTGACTTTGCAGAAACAATGGTCAACCTCAACAGTTAAGCGATTGCGATCTTTGTGTTGAATTCGCACATTTCTTGTCAAACTTTATAACACTTGAAAGAAAAAGAAAACTAACAAAAACAAAAACCCAGTATCTTGCCATCATTTGACACAGATGTTTCACTGTTTCGCGAGTAACCACGCCGAGGTAAATTGATCACGGCGCCCGCTGAATTCGGTGTCGCTTTCGATTTTGCGATTTACTTGTGCAGCCAAAAGTACAAAAACAAAATTGAACGTAGCAAAAATCTCGCAAAATGCTTTTTGCTGATGGTAACTTTTCATATTCGCGGTTCAAAATTAATGTTGTTTTCATATCGTAAATTTTGTTGCTGATGGCAAAATATTGTATTCTCAATCGAACGTCCTGAAAACTTCCTTCTGCTCTTCCTAAATACTGTGTCTCAATATTTACTTACTTTTGCATCAATATTTGTTTTGCATAAAGCAAGCTAACAAAATCTGTACCTTACTTAGTTCGCATTTTTGGACGTTAAAATAGAAATTTCGTTCCTATGCTACTGTTTCAAAGTGGTATATTTTTTAGGTCACCCATCCTGATATTTCTCACCCCGCCGCACAGGGCCTAACTTCAGTGAACGTTTGTATTACAAAGCTGTCAGACGCTCACAGTGCACGCTTCAACTTGTGGTGAAAATCAGTTGTGCGGGAACTTGGAAATGATCAACATGTCAGCCTAGAAGCCAATGTTTCTCGATTCCCTTTATTTTCTTCAATCTTTCTGGGTTTAGTACTTTGCTAGTAACCACATGTCTTTTCAGGGGGCTATTTACCTAAGACATCTACCATGACACGACAATGATATACAATACCAAAACCATATCGTGAACTATTAGAGCTATATATTACGCAAAGACAACTTGAATATCCTGCAAGACAAAATGCAGGTCAATTGACAATTTTACAGCGCTGTGCTGTTACTGCCCTGCGTGACGCATATATAATGCGAGCCTATTTTTTTTAAAAAGTGTAACTGAGGTCGTGTAAGAAAAATTATCGTTAATAAAAATGAACATGTTAGTGCGCACAAGTACATGTATTATCAAAAAATAAGCTAAAATATTATCTCATAGCGTAGTTTTCCTTGAATAAAAAATCTCAAAAATACAAGACTTGAAGCTACTAAGATAAGACAAGGCCGCGATCGACCGACATATCGTCATAATTTACAAAAAAAAAAAAAAAAAGTTAAGATGTCATACGAACAACCACACAAGAATCATGTCGGCGAATACCACGCCTTTCCGCGCACAACTTTTTTTATAAAGTGAACTGACGGAAAAACTCATTCCACATAATTTTTGGGAGCATAAATTAAAGTACAAAATACCGTGTCCAACTAGTTTTTGTGTGAATACACAGCAGAGGGCTAATTAAATATTCAAGTTGAAATCAACAAGGCGGGCACAAAGCCACCTATCAATGATACCGCGAGACTTACAACGCTAGGTAAACACTTTCTTTTCAAAAGTACTGAAAAATAATTCAATGAAGAAACTTACATGCCTTGCCACAGTTTCTGACGAGTTAAGCACGCGCTGCGGGCCTATTTTTACCACGGACTCTTACAACCCGGTGACATGGTGTGTAGTGCACTTACCACTACCACAAAAATATATGTGTTTCTACTTTTACAGTTGTTAGTTGCTAATAGCCGGCAACACCTTTTGTAAATGCCCAATGTATCTCGAACACTTCTCCGCATCCACCTTCTCGCTTCAAAATCTCTCTATGCCCTCCATGAGCTCTTCTTTTGTTTTCGACTTAACTTGCTTCCCAAGGAAATGCTTTAGTTCCCGCCAAAGCAATTCAATTGGGTTAAGATCTGGAGATTCAGGGGGAGTCTTCCATCAATATATTCCATTATCTTCCATGAAGCTTCTGGCGACGAGACTTGTATGCTTTGGATCATTGTCTTGTTGAAAGCGGTGACCATCGGGGAAGTTATCGCGGAAAAATGGAAGCAGCCCGTTGCTGAGGATCTCGGCAACATAAAACTGCGCGTCCATGTTTCCTTCGAATATTGTAATTTGCGTCGGCCCCTTCTTGGAGATTCCGGCCCACACATGCACTTTGACAAGATGTTTCGGTCTGAGTTTAAGCTTTGGTTGCTCCCACTTGCAATTGCGATGAAAGTTTTCGAGGAGAACGGAACACACGTCCGTGAATATCACGTTATTAAAGTTTTCATCCTCTTGCATGCAATTGCTGCAGAACCCAATCTACTAATCCTGCAATAAGGGGGGATGAAATTAATCGTGGGAGATCGAGAACGTCCAGTTGTTACTACAGGCAGACAACCCTAAGGATGAGAGCGCCTGACGTCACGTTAATTTGAGACAGTTTTTGTAACGTGCGGATTCACATGATCGAGGAAAGTGTTCCATAAAATCCTTAAATCGCGACGTTTCTTTTCGAAAATCCATTTTATGGACAGCCAGATGAATAAAGTTCACTCACCCACTATTTGATGTGGTTTTTGGGGGGCTTCGATCTTCCCTTCACACGACGCGTCGTCACATACAATACGGAGTTTAAGATCAGCGACGCGACGGTAACGAAAACGTCATTTAAAATTGCAACTTCAGGTTAATTAATCTTTTTCGTGATTATGTCGGCTTGTCTAACTTTTAAAAACTAGTGTAATTTTCCAGGAACTGAATTAGGAGGTGCGGTGTTGAAGCTACGACAGAAAATTCAAATTCAGTGCTTTGTGTTCACGTTCTCTGAAAAACTTGAGAAATGGTAATTTTACGTCGTAGATTTGCAGAAAACGTGAAAGAAATGTACAAAAACTAAAAATGCACGTGCAGAGCGTGCAAAGCTATTGCTTTTTCTCATTAAATATGCATAATTTGTGACGTTTTCGTTGCCATCGCGTCGCAGATCTTAATCTCCCCAATATAAGGCATGCAGCTTCCAATACCGCTCACTTGCGAGTGCCTCCAGAATTTAGCCAAATTTGCCCCTCTTCTGAAGGTCGCTCTCCTCCCAGCCTTGGGCACATGAAAAGTTGATAATTTTCTTGGCGTCGTGCCAAAAATCATCGCATTTACATAGCTCTGCAACCTCAAAATCCTGCTCGATTTTCAAGGTTCGCTCAGGTTTTTGCCATCGCCATATGATCACTACAGAAGGGGTCGATCATTGGAATTTGATCAAAATCAAATTAACCAATCAAAAAGCGCAGATTTCTGCCAAGAGGGACAAAATTGTTAATCAGCGCTTTTTGATTGGTTAACTTGACGTTGGTCAACCGTTCCCTGATTTCTTCTCACCTTATCGAAGCTCAAGTGAAGGGTTGACCAGCCGTGTAGTGGTAGAAACTTTATCGTAGTAGAAACTTTATTACCGTGTCAGAACCTCCTAGTTTAGGAGATATGCCATGCTAATGTGGGGACACAAATAATAAAAGATAACATTATTTACAAAGAAATACTACCTACTAAATTCTAAAATAATGTCATGTATACATATATAGGCATAAAATATAAAATACCGGAATTAAGCAATCACTTAAGAATTACAAAAAGAGCACTACCCCTGTAGCCATCATCTAACAAAGAGCTGAGGTCACGCTTACGTACACGGTTTTTAAATCAAGCAAAGGAAGTAACTGATCTGTCTGCAGTTGTCAGTTAGCTCCATAATGTGGGTCCTAAATAGCGCAATGAATGTTTGCCATAAGTTACTGGAAATTGAAAAGTCGGACTGTCTTAAATCATAGGAAGAGTTATGTTCATGAAAGATGTTACTAATATTCAAAGGACTTAGGTTCTGTTTGACTTTGTACATCAAAATGCATATATCTTGTAAAAGTCTATTTAGTAACGCAGGTAACTTAGCTTTCGGCAGCAAACGTTCATTGGTGGAGTATTTGTCTTTTTATACAGTCCTTAGGCCTCTTTCTTTTACTCTCTCCAATCTGCGCTTATCACCAGATTTACAAAAATACCATATAAGATGGAAGTAGGTTAGATGTGGTAGAATGGCCGCCTTAAAAATTTGTGGTTTTGCGTCTGTTGGAATCAAGTTGCGGAGTCTCATAAGCACACCAATCCGTTGACTGGCTTTTTTACAAATAAAACTTATGTGATTATTAAAGTTCAATTTGGAGTCTATGGTGACTCCAGGAAGTTGGAGAGTTACGAAGATTGCGCATTCGTCGATGTTATTTTCAATGATTAAGGTTTGGTACTTTTTAAGGTTTATACTTACCAACTAGCAGATTCAAGTCGTACCACTTGGTTGCTGTTCCGTACTGTCTGTAAGTTTGGATGTATAGTAGTAAGTAAGTCTCGACCTGTGTGGTAAAACTGATGGTCGTCCGCATACATTGATATTCCCCTAACATGATAAAACAGGTCGTTTTGGAAGATATTCCACAACAGAGGACCCAATGC
>OX421449.1:4154859-4159859 GCA_949126865.1 Montipora capitata
AATTTTTTCATTAGCTTTCGTATCTGAGTAATAATAATAATAATAATAATAATAATAATAATAATAATAATAATAATAATAATAATAATAATAATATAAGACTTTTATATCGCCCATGCTAGAGTTCAGAGCGCTGTACAGCTATGTAAATAGAGAAATAAGATAAAAAAGACTAAAAAAGACTAAAGTATTAAGCAAACAAAACCTAATAACTAATTAAAAATTTGATCAAACAAATGAGTCTTCAGGTTGGATTTAAATGTTGCAAGCGACGGTGCTTGCCGTGTGGCGTCTGGAAGCTGGTTCCACAAATATGGAGCTATATAACTAAACGATCTGCCTCCGTAAGTCTTAAGCTTGAAATGAAGAACTTGTAACAGTTTCCTATCAGAAGAACGCAGAGCTCTAGGTGGTTTATATTGTACTAGAAGATCAGATATGTATTGTGGTGCTAAAGCATTCAGGGCCTTATAAGTAAATGGTAATATTTTAAAAATTATACCTTGTTTTACAGCAACATAATTATTCTACACGAAGTGCATCTACCCAACAATTATTTGTTCCTCACTTTAGAATTAATATTAGGAAGTTTTGTCCCACCGTTGTTAGTAAATTCTATTGGAATGACCTCCCTCTTTCTGTTCGATTCGTAGGTATTTCAAGGCTTAAATAGTCTCTTCTTTCTTATATTCTAATATACTGTAACATGATGAATGGAGGAAAAAATAAAATACAAAATACAAAAATGTTGTGCCTTAAAGCCCCGTAGGATTTCTGATGGCGTTTATTCCTGAAGTTTTTAATCCTTGACTTGCACTTAACGTCATGGCAGCCATGTTGGTGTACTGAACAATAACGAAAAAGTCTTTTGGGAATTTGCCTCTATTATTGTTCAAAACACGAGCGACATTTTCCTTTTGTTTTGTACACCAATAGCCCCTTTTCACGGTTAGTTTTTCTCATTTGCATTACAATGTAATCTAGCACGTCTGTTAGGCAATTTCGGGCTATTTTGTAGTTTTAACCCGAAATTGCCTCCCCATCCACGTTAGATTACATTGTAATGTAAATGAGAAAAACTAACCGTGAAAAGGGCTATATGGCCGTCTAACCACGTGAGTGCAAGCCAAGAATATAATTCGGGAATTGGACAAAACAGTCACTCGTATGACGTCGGGCATATTCTAAAAACATTCTTTTTGTGTGTCTGTTAACTAAACAGGATGCTCCCGGGTTCCTACCAATCAAATGATAAAATAATTCATTGCTCTTTTCTGCAATTTGTTGACATTTTTCAGCTCCCGTAGATGGGCAGTGGGGTAGATGGTCCTCGTGGTCGTCCTGTAGCGTGACATGCGACCAGGGAGTGCAAAACAGAACCAGAATATGTGATGACCCAGCTCCGAAGAATGGCGGGAAAGATTGCCAAGGGAATAGTTCAGAAGTCCGAGGTTGTAGACAAAAGCGTTGCGGGCTAGGTACTCCTTTCAACGACATAGTAATTAAAAGTACAACGATATTCACTTAATGAATGCATATGTCTGCTGTATATATATATAACAAAACTGAATCTTGCAGACATTTTAATTAATTTACAACAGCAATTGCTGTAATCTTTGTAGCCAATAGAATCATTTTATTTTTTATTCTTTTTTTGGTACAATTTTATTTTGTACATAAGTTAACACAGGATCTCTTATACTCATTAAGTCTTGTACCATTTCCTGTAAATAGTACCATGAGTTAATTAGTGTTGCTGTTTTATTGGTGTCCCCAATTAGTCCATCTGGGCTAAATACATTGACACTTGAATAAAGGTTTTACTTACTTACTTACTTACTTACGTACTTACTTACTTACTTACTTACTTACTTACTTACTTACTTACTTACTTACTTACTTACTTACTTACTTACTTACTTACTTACTTACTTACTTACTTACTTACTTACTTACGTACTTACTTACTTACTTACTTACTTACTTACTTACTTACTTACTTACTTTTTTCTTCTGGTTTTCTTTTCGTTGCTGCTCAGGTAACGTTCATAACTGCAATGAGCGGCAGCAAATGTTGTATTCCAACACTGCGGAAACCGGGGCAATAGGACTACATGCAAGCGAATGGCATCTGCCATGCTTCACCTCCCCTACAACTCCGCTCGCCTGAGTACTTTATGTTCCCTATGACAAAGTGTACTTCGCAAACACTACAAGCAGGACTGGCGCAGTGACTCACCTCGCACCAATGTGGTATAGGTTCGACTCCAAGTAGCTTGCAGTAGCAGTAGCAGTGGCATTAGTATTAGTATTGATGAGATGCTAACATGCTTCTATATTCAGTTTAAATTTAAGTCTTTCATGCACGTACAGCCTCTTTGTATGAACGGAAATTAATGATCTACAGTAAGGGAAAATTCTAAAGCAATGCAGGCAGAGATGTCTTTGTTATACTCATTTTCTACTTCTGTCTAAATTCCCCACTCAGGTAATTATTTCTATTTCGAGGCTTCAAACCCTGCACAGCCTGGACAAACATCTTGTTTCTCTAGCAAAGTCTTCCCCGCTGGGTCCTGTCAATGCCTCACCTTCTGGCATCACATGCTTGGGGGCGGAATAGGGGAACTACGAGTGATAGTCAATGGCAGTGTTGTTTGGAGAAAGAGTGGCGAACAGGGAGATAAATGGAGCCAAGCTGCTGTTGAAATTCAAAGCGATCAAGAATTCCAGGTATCGCAACAAGTTTCACCTGATGTTTGTTGAATATCGTGGAATTATCTGGTCGCCTGCGCTTTCACAGTTGGACAGTGACGATGATGATAATGATAAGATTGTCCTTTACTACTTTCTCTCTTTTCTCAAAGCTTCTGTTGTTTAATTTTCAGGTTACTTTTGAGGGTGTGCGTGGTCCTGACCACAGAGGTGACATTGCTGTGGACGACATATTTTTTAAGGATTGCAAGGCACCTAAAGTACCGTGCAGAGGTAAGTTGACAGTCCCTCGAAGCTTGATCCGCAAAAGTCGATTCTCGATACTCGATTCTCGAAAACTTCGCACATCGTGGCTCGAGTCGAGTTTCGAGACGTCCAAGGGCTTTCGAGAATTTTTCGAGACAATTTTCGAGACCCTCGAGTAGAGAAATCAAAGGAGTTTTCGCGTGATTAATTTTTCACGCGTCTCTTCCTGTCTTTCCTGTCTATTTTACGGGTATTATTTTATCTTTCTGTTGGTTTCCATCATTTTTCGCGTTCGTCAGAAACTCTGGCAAGGCATGTAAGTTTCTTCGTTGAATTATTTTCCGTACTTTTGAAAATAAAGTGTCTACCTAGCGTTGTAAGTTTCGCGATATCATTGATCGGTCGCTTTGTGCCCGCCTTGTTGATTTCAACTTAGATATTTAATTAGCCCTCTGCCGTGTATTCACACAAAAGCTAGTTGGACAGGGTATTTTGTACTTTATGCCCCGAAAACTTATACGGAATGAGTTTTTCCATCAGTTCACTTCATAGAAAAAGTTGTGCGCGGAAAGGCGTGGCATTCGCCGACATGATTTTTGTGTGGTTGTTCGTATGACATCTTAACTTTTTTTTTTTGTAAATTATGACGATATGTCAGTCGATCGCGGCTTTGTCTTATCTTACTAGCTTCAAGTCTTGTATTTTTGAGATTTTTTTATTCAAGGAAAACTACGCTATGAGATTATTTTGCTTATTTTTTGATAATACATGTACTTGTGCGCACTAACGTGTTCATTTTTATTTACTGCTATTTTTATTTCTTACACGACCTCAGTTACACTTTTTAAAAAAAATAGGCACGCATTGCATATGTGTGGTAGGGCAGTAACAGTACAGCGCTGTAAAATTGTCAACTGAGCTGCGTTTTGTCTTCCAGGAGATTAAAGGTATCTGTGCGTAATATGTAGTTCTAATAGTACACGATATTGTTTTGGTACCGTCACGTTATTTTGAGACAGTTGTAACGGCCGATTCAACTGATCCAGGAAAGTGTTCCATAAAGACTACAAATCGCGACGTTTCTTTTCGAAAATTCATTTTATGGACAGCCAGATCAATAAAATGCACTCACCCACTATTTTCTGCGTTGTGCTGTGTGATTTGATGGGGTTTTGAGACGCGTCGATTTCCCCTTCAGATCCGACGGGTGACGGTCACATTAAAGACAAGGCGTGCAGCTTCCAAGACCGCTCACGGCCAAGTGCCTCAAGAATTTAGCCGAATTTCTCCCACTTTTAAAGGTCGCTCGCCTCCCAGCCTTGGGCACGTAAAATGTTGATACTTTTTCTACCATCGTGCCAAAAATCATCGCATTTACACGGCTGTGTAACCTCAATATTCTGCTTGATTTTCAAGCTTCGCTCAGGTTTTTGCCATCACCATATGATCGGGACAGAAGTGGTCGATCATTGGAATTTGATCAAAATCAAATTAACCAATCAAGAAGCGCAGATTTCCCCCAAGAGGGTCAAAATTATAAATCGGCGCTTTTTGATTGGTTAATTTGAAGTTGGTCAACTGTTCACTGATTTCTTCTCACCGTATCGATGCTCAAGTGAACGGTTGACCAACCGTGTCCAAATTCGTTGTTAACGAGCCTCGAAGGATTTTGTATAATGCTAACTCTGCTTGTATATTAAGCAATGGGTATTTCTAGATAATCTAAAAATAGGTCCGCAATGCCTACTTGGGGTCTTATGCTTAGTTTAACTCCATTCAGCCCACCATGCGTCCATGCGTGATTGGTTGAAAATTTGCCATAACAATGCAGCAGTGAAATAGGTTCCTTCAGTATGCTCTAAATTTCAGGACATCTTTAGAATTTTACATCAATGACTTGCCGCTAATCTTTCTCTTATTTCCGTTTGCACAGTTTAGACAACTTTTGGTGCACACTACAGCATCTCTATCAGCTATTTACTAGTAACAGAAGCACTAGAATGGCACTGTCATTTATTCATATGATCTTATAAATGATCAAG
>OX421449.1:4164859-4187359 GCA_949126865.1 Montipora capitata
AAAGCGTTGCAGGCTAGGTACTCCTTTCAACGACATAGTAATTAAAAGTACAACGATATTCACTTGAGGAATGCATATGTCTGCTACATGCAGTCTTTTGTCCATGCTTTCAACTGAGAGTATTTGAAATTTGTTGTTGTATAGAACTGTCAAGCCAAGTTTCCCTAACTTTTCAGAACTTTAGAGTCCCGCACGCGACAAAAGGTCTGTGCGAATGAAAAAACTATTGACTTTGAAAGTCAAGTTTAACCAAGGACAACGGCACCATTAACTAAAAAGTCACTCCAAAATTAAACTCTGATGGGTACGAACGGTTTTAAAGTACAGGTACAAAATGAATGGTTCATTGCTGTATGTTCGCGTCCTCATCAAAACCAAAAATTTGGTGATTTCACGTTGTTGTTTTGTGGATTACGGCAAAGAAATGCACAGAAATGCGTGCCCCACGTGACGTGCAGCACAATTATATTTCCTTTTTCACAAATAATATTCTTGCTTTGTGGCGCAGTCGTTGCCTTAGCCGTCTTTGTTGATTAAACTACCTTATGGAACCAGTCCGACTCTAAAACATCCCAGTCTTCATTAAAACTCAATCTCTCGCATGGGCAAAAAATCGACTGGGTGCAAATAAGTATTTAACATGATCAAGATACAGTGCTCTGTGTAAATGCGCTTTACATATGGTGGTTACCGGTTCTGTCGATAATTTTTCCGAGTGGAAAGCCCTGAGGTTTTGGCAGGAAATCAGTTCATAATTCAATGCATTGAGGAGTTCATAAACGCAAGCATATATGAACCAATTCGTTTGCCTGAGTTTGATATCTTTTAAATAAAATTCAGGTCCAAATGATTGCGAGTTTGAAGTGGGTGGAATGTGTCATTGGACTTTCTGCCAACAGTCCAATTGCTGTCCTTATTGGAAACTTAATACTGGAAACACAAGTAGCCCAAGCACTGGTCCACAGGGAGACCACACCTCTGGTTCGGGTTAGTCAGGATTCTACAATGGAATCTTTGTTGGAATTTTGTCCCTCATTAAAACTTTGAATTTTCAAAGCATCATTGCTCAGAGATTATCTGGTATACTACGTTCAATTTCTTTAGAGTTAGCTCATTATGCAATGGACTTTCAATATTCAGTACTTTATTTTTGTCTGACTAATTAGAAAACGATAGCCCTATGCTATTGACGCAAAAAACCTAAAAAAGATTCTCTAATATCAGTACATGTAGATATGATGAAGCTATACATACGCGAATGGCAACTATATTTGAAGTGTGAATAGGAGAATGTTCACATTTTTGAACATCGCAATTACGAATGTTACCTGAGTAGTGACACAAAGAAAGCCTAAAAAATAAGACTTTAACGGCATATATTTACTTCGTCTGGTTTTCTTTTCTTTGCGGCTCAAGTGACGTTCATAACCGCAATCAGCAGCAAGTGTTGTATCCCAACACTGCGGAAACAGGGGGAATAGGACTATTTGCAAGCGAATGGAATCTGCCATGCTTCAACTTCCCTACAACTCAGCTCGCACAGGCGCAGTGACTCACCTCGCACCAATGTGTTCTGGGTTCGACTCCCAGACGCGGTGGTACATGCGCGTTGAGTTTGTTGGTTCTCTACTCTGCTCGGAGAGATTTTTCTCCGGGTCTGACTTTGGTTTTCCGACCTCCTCAAAAACCAACCTACGATTTGATATGAGTTGAGTTGATTTAAGTTTGAGTTCTCTACAGTGTCCCCAATTAGTGCCTCAAGCTCCAAATACACTTGACACCTAAATGGAGGTCCTTGGTATAGTAGTGTTAGTAGTAGTAGTAGTAGTAGTAGTAGTAGTAGTAGTAGTAGTAGTAGTAGTAGTAGTAGTAGTAGTAGTAGTAGTAGTAGTAGTAGTAGTAGTAGTAGTAGTAGTAGTAGTAGTAGTGGTGGTGGTGGTGGTGGTGGTGGTGGTGGTAGTAGTAGTAGTAGAAGTGGTAGTAGTAGTAGTAGTAGTAGTAGTAGTAGTAATAGTAGTAGTAGTAGTGGTAGTAGTAGTAGTAGTGTTAGTAGTAGTAGTAGTAGTAGTAGTAGTAGTAGTAGTAGTGGTAGTAGTAGTAGTAGTAGTAGTGGTAGTAGTAGTAGTAGTGGTAGTAGTGGTGGTAGTAGTAGTAGTAGTAGTAGTAGTAGTAGTAGTAGTAGTAGTAGTAGTAGTAGTGGTGGTGGTGATGGTGGTAGTAGTAGTAGTAGTGGTAGTAGTGGTAGTAGTGGTAGTAGTAGTGGTAGTAGTGGTGGTGGTAGTAGTAGTAGTAGTAGTAGTAGTAGTAGTAGTAGTAGTAGTAGTAGTAGTAGTAGTAGTAGTAGTAGTAGTGGTGGTGGCGGCGGCGGCGGCAGCAGTAGCATTAGCATTAGCATTAGCATTAGTATTAGTATTAGTATTAGTATTAGTATTAGTATTAGTATTAGTATTAGTATTAGTATTAGTATTAGTATTAGTATTAGTATTAGTATTAGTATTAGTATTAGTATTAGTATTGATGAGATACTAACATGCTTCTATATTCAGTTCAAATTTATGTTTCTCATGCATGTACAGCCTCTCTGTATCACCGGATATTTTTATTAATGCTCTGCAGTAAGGGAGAATTCTAAAGAAATGCAGGCAGAGTTGTCTTGGTTAAACTCATTTCCTATTTCTGTTTAAATTCCCCACTCAGGAAATTATATATATTTCGAGGCTTCAGACCCTGCAGAGCCTGGAGACACTTCCTGTTTCTCTAGCAAAGTCTTCCCCGCTGGATTCTGTCAACGCCTCATCTTTTGGTATCACATGCTTGGCAGCGGAATAGGGGAACTAAGAGTGATTGTCAGTGGCAGTGTTGTTTGGAGAAAGAGTGGCGAACAGGGAGATAAATGGAGCCAAGCTAATATTGAATTTCGAAGCGATCAAGAATTCCAGGTATCGCAACAAGTTTAACTTGATGTTTGTTGACTATCGAGGAATTATCTGGTCGCCTGCGCTTTCACAGTTGGACAGTGACGATGATGATAATGATAAGATTGTTCTTTACTACTTTCTCTCTTTCTCAAAGCTTCTGTTGTTTAATTTTAAGGTTACGTTTGAGGGTGTGCGTGGTCCTGACCACAGAGGTGACATTGCTGTGGACGACATATTTTTTGAGGATTGCAATGCACCGGTACCTACGTTACCGTCCAAAGGTAAGTTGACAGTCCCTCGAAGCTCGATCCTCGATTCTCGATCTTCGATTTGAACTTCGCGAATCGAGGCTCGAGTCGAGTTTCGAGACGTTCGAGTGCTTTCGAGAAGTTTTCGAGACAATTTTTGAGATTCTCGAGTCGAGGAAACAAAGCAGTTTTCGCGTGATTAATTTTTCACGCGTCTCCCCCTGTCTATTTTACGGGTTTTATTTTATCTTTCTGTTGGTTTCCATCATTTTTCGAGTCCGTCAGAAACTCTGGCAAGGCATGTAAGTTTCTTCGTTGAATTATTTTGCCTAGTTTTGAAAATAAAGTGTCTACCTAGCGTTGTAAGTTTCGCGATATCATTGATCGGTCGCTTTGTGCCCCGTTGTTTATTTCAACATGAATATTTAGCTAGGCCTCTGCCGTGCATTGACGCAGAAACTCGTTGGACAGGGTATTTTGCACTTTATGCCCGAAAAACTTATATGGAATGACTTTTTCCATCAGTTCACTTCATAGAAAAAGTTGTGGAGGGAAAGGCGTGATATTCGCCGACATGATTTTGGTTGTTCGTATGACGTCTTTTCTTTTTCTTTTTTTAAAAATTATGATGATATGTCGGTCGATCGCGGCTTGTTCTATCTTACTAGCTTCAAGTCCTGTATTTTTGAGATTTTTCATTCCAGGAGATTATTTTTGCTAATTTTTTGATAATACATGTACTTGTGCGCACTAACGTGTTCATTTTTATTAACGATAATTTCTTACACGACCTCAGTTACACTTGTACATGTCAACTACATGTCAAAATAAAAACGCGTTTCTACTTTTACAGTTGTTCGTTGCTAATAGCCTTCTGGAAACGCCCGATGTATCTCGAACACTTCTCCGCATCCACCTTCTCGCTCCAAAATGTCTCGATGCCCTCCGTGAGCTCTTCTTTTGTTTTCAACTTAACTTGGTTCCCAAGGAAACGCTTTAGTTCGCGCCAAAGCAATTCAATTGGGTTAAGATCTGGAGATTCAGGGGGAGTCTTCCAACTATATATTCCATTATCTTCATGAAGCTTCTAGCAAGGCGACTTGTATCCTTTGGATCATTGTCTTGTTGAGATCGGTGACCATCGGGGAAGTTATCGCGGATAAATGGAAGCAACCCGTTGCTGAGGATCTCGGAGACATAAAACTGCGCGTCCATGTTTCCTTTGAATATTGTGATTTGCATCGGCCCCTTCTTGGAGATCTGGCCCACATGTGCACTTTGACAGGAGTGACAATGAGATGTCCGGGGCGTTCCATGAAGCTTTTCAGGAAATCACGTCGTAGGGCCGTAGTGGCTCTCTGTAAATGATCAGGGGCCGGTTGCTCGAATCCTGCTTAGCGCTAACCGTTGGTTAAGAGGTATCAAAACCGATAGGTTTCCATGGTATTTAACGCCGGTTAGCGCTAACCATGCTTCGAACAACCCGGGCCAGTTGTATAACTTCCAAAGCAGCGTTCGGCAGAAACGTATCCGCCCCTTAGTTTCTCTACATCATTCAGCTTGCAGTTGCAGACTACACGAAAGTAATGAAACTTTGCAGGAAACAGGATACAAAAATTTGGTTTTATCAACGGAGTTGATAATGAAAATTAACCACCGTACAGAGATTCTAAAAGCTGACGTTTCGAGTATTAGCCCTTCGTCAGAGCGAATCGAGGAATTGTGGGTTATGTGTAGTTTTTATAGTAGAGTAGGAGCTACCCTACTGGTGGTAACATGGCAACGTGAAAAATAGGAATACATTAGTTAAATGAAAAGCGTTCGTTGATACCGTGAGGATTAAGGGTGCCGATTTGGAAAATGAATTTTTGTTCTAGATTCTTGCGGCTTTCCGTCGTACCCGGCTACATGTAGGGAAAAGTCGCAGATAGCCATGTGTTCTTTTTTTTTTTTTTAGGGAGATTAAAATGACGAGAGACTGGCTTAGATTCATCCTTGTCATTCTTCTCAACATCGCAAAGGTGTTCGCGGAATCGGTCGCCTAGTCGTCTAACTGTCTCGCCAATGTATAATTTATTGCATAACGTACAGGTTATGCAATGATGATATTTGCGGAGGTACATGTGAAACGATCGGTGATCTTAACAGATCGCTTAGATCGCGATATCTTGCTAGTGTTAAGAATGAAAGGACAAGTTTTGTATCGTGAGCGCGCACATTTGAAAGTGCCGGGTTGCTCGTTAGTTTTGAGCGCGCTTCTAACTAAAAAGTTGCCTACCAAGTTTTTGTCGCGTTTGAATGAAATAAGTGGAGGTTGCGAAAAGATTCTACCTGTCTCGGGATCATTTTGGAGTACTTTAAAGTTATTAAGAATGATACTTTTGACTGCGTGATTATGAGGATGAGTTTCCCCTATTCCCTCGAATAGACAACAAATCACCCACAAGTTGTCACTTGTTAAAGAGGGGAACTGACTGCTGCACTGGATAGCACTGGTAACGGACTGCACCGCTTAGCCCAGCATTCTGCGAGCAATGAGACCCCGTTTGCGTTTATAGAAACTAACAGAAGCACAGACAATAATAACGTGCCTGCTGACCGTCAGGAAAAAGCCCCTTTTTAGAGGAAATCTGAACCCTCCCGAATGCAGAACCAGGCACTTAACAAATACCCCGAGGGTGAGGGGTGGCAAATCCAACAACTGTAAGATAACAAAATAAATCAAAACTACATTAATAAAAAATCTCGAAACGAGAGAAAGTTGGCAGCAACGTCAGCGTAGAATGGCTCGACTCTGCAAAATCCCGCCCTTATAGTACTTGCGTCGCCATGGAAACTGTCAAAAACCGGCGAACCGTGAAAACAACGATTTGCTGCTATTCTTCAAACCGCAGCAAATAACAAAAAGTGTGGGTAAATGGAAATCTGTCATTCTTATCTTTTTGTGACGTTTGTAGTGCTGAATGTCGATCAAATTGTTGGGCGCGATGTTGGCCCGTTTTGACCACAGAGACAGGATAGCCACGTTTTTCGAAGAACTGGCACATCTCCTCTGATTTGTTGGAAAAATCGGAGTCATCACTTCATTGACGTCGAAGTCTAAGAAATTGAGAATAAGGAATAGAGTTCTTGACATGTGATGGATGTGTAGGATATGTTGAACACCAATTTTTTAATCAGTACAACGGCCCCAAACCTGAACTCTGCGGCCGCTACAACGACGACTGCATCGGCGCTATTTCATCCAGCAGAGAAGATCTCGATCAATTTATAACCTCCATCAATTCTTTTCATCCGGCTCTTAAATATACCTGGGAAATTTCGGAAATTTCATTGGCTTTCCTAGATATCAAAGTTTCTATTAGTGGCAACGTGCTATGTACCAGTGTGCACTACAAACCTACAGATTCTCACAGTTATTTGTTGTATTCATCGTCACATCCATCACATGTCAAGAACTCTATTCCTTATTCTCAATTTCTTAGACTTCGACGCCTATGTAGTGATGACTGTGATTTGTCCAGCAAATCAGAGATGTGCCAGTTCTTCGAAAAACGTGGCTATCCTGTCTCTGTGGTCAAAGCTGGCCAACATCGCGCCCAACAATTTGATCGACAGTCAGCACTACAAACGGGGTGACCCGAAAACACTGACCCCCGGTCCATGGACCCCCTACGGACCGGGTCCATGGACTGCCTTACGGACCGGTCCACGGACTATCTCTACGGACCCCCTCTACGGACCATCCCAAAAAACACAGAATTAAAAATAAATAACAACTGAAAAGTTGTTTATACCGGTTGTCTGGATAGACCACTCTTGCCGGTGAAATCTCAGCCGTTACGCTTCGCAAATCAGACTAAGACTCAGGTGTTGCCTTTCCCTTCGCTGTTGACCGGAGTGCTTCGAAAAACTAAGTTCTTCCGTCATTTTGTTCAGGACAGAGAGATCGTGAAGCCTGGGGCTTGAACCGAACAAAATGGCAGAGGGAAAGAAAGAAAATACAAATAGAACTTACTTATTATCAATCTTTTTCGAAGCATTCTGGTCCACAGCGAAGGAAGGGGCAATATGTGATTAATAGACTTTGTACCCGAGCCTGAGCCTTAGTCTGTTGAATTTGCGGAGCGTTACGGTTAAGATTTCGCCGACACGAGTAACACGAGTGGTCTATCCAGACAACTGGTAAGTCAAATCTTTAGTTTTTATTTATTTTCATTTCTATGTTGTTTTAGGGTGGTCCGTATAGGGGGTCCGTAAGGGTAGTCCGTGGACCGGTCCGTGAGGCAGTCCGTGGACCCAGTCCGTAGAGGGGTCCATGGACCGGGAGTCAGTGTTTTCGGGTCACCCCTACAAACGTCACAAAAGGATAAGAATGACCACAGGCTCCCCAAGCTGAAAATACGTGGTGTATGCGACAGCTTGTGTATATAGAGAATTGTATGGGAAAATCACCGATCATAAAAAAATTTTGTAAATAACTATCTCATTTGAAATAAAGTTTTCCTACCTCAAATGTGTGACGAACTTGTCTCTTGTGCCGAGTTTAGAGCCATTCTGACTCCGTTTAGTGAAGTTATCCGGAAACCGTTACTAAAAGAATAGGAAGGCCGACCACTCCATCCATCGCTGGCCAGACGTCACTCCACAAATCGTTTTCTCCTCAACAGGAAAAGTCCCGAATCGCAATAAAAACAACAGTTCCATAAAGCCCAATAAATTTCACTCCAAATACGTGTGTTTCGGCGGCCGAAAGACTCGTGAAGAACGAAAACTTTGCCTTAAAATTCACCTCTTCGGCTTTCCTCAGAGGCTTGTGACCGGGCCGTCAACAACGGCCGCTCGCAAGGTGGTTTCACCCTCAACTCTGATTGGAGGGTCGTGTTGCCAGCGCGCGGTCAAATTCAAATGGACCAATCAGAGTTGAAAGGTGAAACCACCTTGCGAGAGCCCTTGCGAGCGGCAGTTGTTGACGACCCGGTCACAAGCCTCTGAGGAAAGCCGAAGAGGTGAATTTTAAGGCAAAGTTTTCGTTCTTCACGAGTCTTTCGGCCGCCGAAACACACGTATTTGGAGTGAAATTTATTGGGCTCTATGGAACTGTTGTTTTTATTGCGATTCGGGACTTTTCCTGTTGAGGAGAAAACGATTTGTGGAGTGACGTCTGGCCAGCGATGGATGGAGTGGTCGGCCTTCCTATTCTTTTAGTAACGGTTTCCGGATAACTTCACTAAACGGAGTCAGAATGGCTCTAAACTCGGCACAAGAGACAAGTTCGTCACACATTTGAGGTAGGAAAACTTTATTTCAAATGAGATAGTTATTTACAAAGTTTTTTTACGATCGGTGATTTTCCCATACAATTCTCTATATACACAAGCTGTCCCACACACCACGTATTTTCAGCTTGGGGAGCCTGTGGAATGACAGATTTCCATTCACCCTCACTTTCCAACCTCATAATCACGCAGTCAAAAGTATCATTCTTAATAACTTTAAATTACTGCAAAATGATACCGAGATTGGGTAGAATCTTTTCGCAACCTCCTCTTATTTCATTCAAACGCGACAAAAACGTAGGCAACTTTTTTGATCGACATTCATTATTTTAGTGAAGGAAAACAGTTTGTGCCTTCTCTACACCAGTATTACCTTACATGCTTAAGGGGAAAAAGTGGCAAAGAACGATTAATACAATTTTAAACAGTGTATTTCTGTCTCCCTTTAGGAATCCGTCACCCAAAGTACTGGCCTTCTATTATTGCCCTCGGACACCTCTGGGTCGTGTTTTGTCGCTGAACCCGTCGTTCCCAGCTTTCAACAAGTGGTCTCGGGATATCAACACTTCGTTCATTACTCTTCGTTAAAGTGTTTTTTTTTTTTTTGGAGCATATTCGTTATTTTCTCCTTGTTTCTTTTATTGTTTGCATTTTGAAATGTTGGAATCAAAAACGTTATTCCAAAGCCTTCACCGACGCTTAGTTCTGTAGTTAATTACGTGGGATCCCCCCGAGGGCGGCCCACGTCATAAAGTGGGGGCCGTTTGTTTTTCCTCGTATCCACAAATTTTAACTTAAGTTATCATTGGCTAATTTTTGTAAGGTTTGTCTGGAAGTGTAACTTTGTCGAAAATAAAACGACATATTTTATTGGCCACTGTTTTTTACTTTGACCAATAGAAGCGCACCATGTGCACGCTACGTCATGCATATGTGACAATCGTTGTTCTTTTCGCTCGCATGCCTGCACGTATCTGTTGTCGTCACTCTCCCGTTTGAAAGCACGAAGAACGTTCACAGGCGGTTGCTCGAGTTCGTTTCCAAAGGTAAGTGTTACTTTCTATGTTGAGCGATTATTGCCGCTTACAGCTTTCATTGTGTTGTTGCAATTGGTCGTATGAAAGATGTGTGGTATTTTGCGGAGGTTGTAGGTCAATGCTGTCGGTGATATTCGGTGCAATAATTTGCGCGGAGCCGAACTGGTAAGACAAGCGACAAAGCAACAGTCGCTGATAAACAATGATTTTCTTTCGAAAAGAAAACAGTCGCTGATTACCATATGCATAAACATGAGCATCTTATGGGATTGTTGAGCTTCTAAATAAGAGGATAAGTAAGATCCATTTTATGCGTTGGATTATTTGTAAGCCCCGCTTTGGGATTAATGAAACCCTTCAGGGTGCCATACATACATACATGCATACATACATACATGCATGCATGCATGCATGCATGCATGCATACATACATACATACATACATACATACATAATTGACCGCTCCCCATAGGGGCTTTTCAGGGCCAATGAAACACAACGAAACGGAATAACAACAACAACTGTTAAGAATCCCAACTGGCCGGTGGCAAACCTGGGGTCAATTCAATAAAACTTTTACACGTGTAATTTACAAGTGTAGCTATTGTTCTCAGACTCTAAAACAATGGCTACACTTGTAAAAGTTTTATTGAATTGACCCCAGTTGGCTATTTACAAGTGCAGCTGGGAAGTTGAACCAGGGACTACCTGGAACAAATTCAACGAGTCGTCACAGCGGTCTTGAACCCGGGATCTCCGGATCTCGAGGCAAGCGTTCTAACCACTGGGCCACACTGCCTCCAACATAAAAACGAATAGAAGAGTTTTGGCCAACGATGGTTCATCGTTATTCAAGTACAATCGAGCTCAGAAGTGCGTTAGTTCAGTCGGGTAATCAAAAAAGTTTACTGGTTCGTGGAAGTGCGGTCGTAGCGGCCATATTACAATGACCACGTGTTTGTCACACCTACGGTGAAAGCTGTTTTGAGGAAATATTTTATGTTCAGCTATGACCAGTATTGTGTGTCTAAAACTAAGATATTGATGTCAGGTGATGTGTAATTGACCCCAAGTCCTTTCAGTTGTAGGATCACAGATAATGCAGAAAAATCTCCTCAAACTAGTTTTCAACACTTGAAAGAAACACTTTATCACTTAAAAGTTTCATATGGTACCATAACATTGCTGTTACGTGATAGTGTTGTAGCGTTATTCGAACTAAACACTAAGTGTTGAAACCCTTTCGAGCCTCCTTAAAACATTTCACCATTGTTTTCCGCCAACCTCGTACCCAGAGTCCTCGGGCTTTTTGGTCATCGGGAGAGCGCCCGGAAAGACTCTGGGGGCGTTTTCCATTTACAAAAAATTTCCGGAAATTTCGGTGGAAATTTCCACCGGGTGAAAAACGTGTTCCATTTAACTCAGATCCGTTCGCCGCTCAGTGATTGCGATTTTACGTGCCAAAATTTAAAAATGTTGCCGTGAATAGCCTGGAAGTGGTAAGACCTTTCAAAAGCTGTAAATGGAACACACATTTCCATCGAAAAGTTTCCAACGGGAAAACAGGACTACCTTTTCAGAAGTTCCGTTTATTCCGGAAATTTTCCAGTGGAAAGAACCAAAAACGTGTGTCCCATTTACATCCCAACCGGAATTTCCGGAATTTCTTGGTAAATGGAAAACCCCCTAGGATAATGGACTTCAACTATTTTTTTGATTGGTCGCTTGCATAACAGTGGCAATCGTACCCCAGTGTCCTCGGGCTTCTTGTTCAGCGGGTGAGCGCCCGGAGACACTCAGGGATAATGGACTGTCGACTTGAACTATATTTTTGATTGGCCGCTTGCGTAACAATGGCAGTCCCGACAGGAAGTCGGTAAGTAATTAGGATGCCCCAGAATTTGGAGGGACAATCTAAAACTAGTTTCAGTGCTGTTTGTTTTTTTCTACCTCAGAAATATATAAATCACAAAAATAATAAAACGACGAGGTTTGAATTATGTCTTATACAGCACGGGAATTTTCCCAAACTGCTAAAAAGTGATTACTGTTGCTGTTGCAAAACTTCCGTGGGAAAACATTACAACAGTCTCTTTGAGGAGAACTCCGAGGAAGAAGGTCTTGTTGAAGCCATTTCAGAATTACGGAAACATCAAATTGTAGTAGAAGAGGACATTTGTGTCGTTTCCACAAAAATTTGTCGATCGTGTTGCTTGCACGATGGCATTCTGAACGATGGAATGTACGCCGAAACACTTTACCGAAAGCGTCAGAGGTTTCATCTTCACTTGCTCTTACAGCAAGCCAATGATCATTTCTTCAGTTTCTTTGACGAAGTGTATGGCTAAAATTCTTGTTTCTCGAACACTTTCTACCCGTCATTTCTACTGTTTACTGTTTTCTCTTTTCTGTTTCCGTTTAAACTCCAGCATACACGATAAGACCGGAACCCACGTTTTCTGGAAAAATGGAGTCGATTATCACAGAGTCCCCCCGGGCGCTCACCCGCTGGCCAAAAAGCCCGAGGACTCTGGGTACGAGATTGTAACAATGTCAGTCCGACTGGAAGTCGGTAAGTAATTCGGAAACCCCAGAATTTGGAGAGAGATGCAAAATCTAAAACTAGTTTCAGTGCTGTTTGTTTTTTCTACCTCAGAAATATGTAAATCACTCAAATAATAACACGACGGGGTTTAAATTATGTCTAATACCACGTCTTAGTTTTCGAGATTTGGAGGTGGTCTTAGGTCTTAGTTTTCGAGATTTGGGGGGGGGGGAGTCTTAGGTCTTAGATCTTAGTTTTCGAGACACCCGTGGAAGAAGGTCTTGTCGAAGCCATTCAAAATTACGGAAACAAAATTTGTCGATCGTGTTGCTTGCACGATGGTATTCCGCATGATGGAATGCACGCTGAAACACTAGAAATACACTTACTGAAAGCGTCAGGAGTTTCATCGTCACTCGCACTGTATCCGTTTAAACTCAAGCAAGCGCAATAGGACCGGAACCCACGTTTTCTGGGAAAGTGGAGCCATTATTCCAGAGTCTGACCGCTGACCAAAAAGCCCGAGGACTCTGGGTACGAAAGTGGTTTTCCGCCAGAAGGACGTGGGGGACCTCTGACCGTATGATACCCATGCTCCTACGTCAAAGAGTTCAGAACAAAACTTGCTTGTTACAAATAATAACAACACGCAATTCCCAGTTAATGTCATCAGTCTGTGAGGGAACCGGCTGAACACGACATTCCTCCAAAGTCAAGCGACTCTCTATCTCGACTGAGTTAACGGCCGTCTCCAAATCAAATGTCGAATCCTAACAACCCTAATTTACTGCAACAGCTTTTGACTCTGATACAGAGCCATTGGCCTTCAGACTCTCAGGCCTCTCCACCCTCGACTTCGAGTAACCGTTCGGTAATGCCCTCGTTACACCAGCCTTCGCCTGCTGGACGCTGTGTTCCGTAAGGTAGGCGTAAAAAGGAGGAACCAAAATCTTACAATATGAAACTAGTCATTGTTGACTTCATTCCTGAAGTCAACGATTTTGGACGAACTGAACGGTACGAAGGGAGTTTCTCTTAGAATGCCCGTTTCGTGTGAGAGAGAATGAGCTTGACTCTTTAATTCTAGATGGTATTGTTAAGGTTGTGAAATCGCGATATCAGTCGTATAACGGAAAGTTTTTTTTAAGCATCGAGACAGGGCAGGTCAGTTTTAAACTTGAGTCTTTGCCAAGCATTAGACGGGAAAGCGCTTAACACTATTACCCCTAACACTACGAACAATTAGTAATTTTTGTTATCGCAACCAGCACCAGCTCGGCCGCCGCCAGATGGCCGTGAAAAAGATCGTGAAAGGGACCACCTGGAAAATTAAGTGAGTAGCTTTTTATGTTAAATTATCTGTTTTGATAAATGTAAGTGAGGTTCTCAGTATATGTATTGACTTAATTAAATATGGATTACCTCTTGTTGTTTTTTTTTCTTTTCAGGCAAACCAATCTCATAAATTAGTTATTAGTTTGTCTACTTCTTCCTCATCGCTGGAAAAATCGGTCACCGTATTTACTGGAATAAACGCCACTGCGGTTACTTAATTTTTCGCTCCTCAAGTGTGGCGCTTATTCCAGGGACACCACCCACAAACATTTCTGCACGAAGATTAACATACACGTCTTTTGTTAGTCACCATTTGCCTCTTACAGCATTTTTCTTATGGACGAGCAGTGAAATAAAATCACTTTGAACTGAAGAACATCGGTTTTGATGCAAAGAAATTCACCATGCTGAATTAGAGTTACTTGATTCTTAGTGTTTTTTAAGTTTGACGAAATCCTCGTATAAGCGCCGCATTGGAACCTTTGTTCTTATTCGGGGGCGGCCCTTATTTCCTTTTTTGTTCCAAATGCGGCGGTTATTCGAGGGCGGCGCTTCTTCGGGGGCCGCACTTGTGCAAGTATGGAGTAGATACGGTAATTGAACAGATTGCTATTTTGTTGTTTGGGTTTTAAACTCCGGCTCATTCTCTCCTTATCTATCATCACGAAAATTGAGATATCCTTAGCTATTGTTAGGCACAAAATAGATCAGAGATGATGAGAGCCAGTTAGTCAGTCATTTTAAAGTGTGTGATCTTGTATGCCCTTTGGTGAGGCTATAGACCATGGAATAAGTGTAGGAAATCGTATAAACGCGAGTGCATTCCGTGATTTATGGGCACGAGTGATGTTTTGAAAGTTCTCAAAATTGCACGAGCCGTAGGCGAGTGCAATCTGAGAACTTTCAAAACATCACTACTGACCATAAATCACGAAATGCACGAGCAGGTTCATACGATTTTTCATATATTATATTCTCAGCAAAATTACTCAAACGCGCTACTTTGTTCGTGCTCGTATTCTTCCAGTTTTGGGTTTAGTTTTCTTTCAGTCGCCCATTTTTGCCAGACATTCAACCAGGTCTTGTAGCTTTCAACGTGTTTTTGTTTTTCGCATTTTCTTTAAGTTGCTCAACGATGTTTTGGTTTGACAAAGCAAATCGACTGTCAGCCATTTTTTTTTCTCTTTGGTGTTCAAATTTGGCGCTTCCCCGGTGTTTCCATAGCAACTTCCGTATTGCACTCTATAACCTGGATTGCACTCCATAACCTATTTATGCATTCGCCATTGGCCAATCAGAAACAAGATATTTTGTTGAGTATGTAATAAATGAACAAAAAGCATGTTAATTGTTTGCTCTTCCTTGCCACTCAAGTGATAGAACTTTATCAGGTGACCATTTAATTACCCTGAGCCTCGATCTTCCATATTAAGCCCCTGAGTCAATCCTTTCCCTTATCTTTCTATTTTTAGAAGCCCTTTTTAGAATTTTTTAGAATTTTTAGTAGAGGGCTTTAGAGGGTGTTTTCACAATAGCCAATCATAAGAGACCTATGGTCAACCATTTATTACATCACATACGTATGTGACGTATGTGAACCACTTCACGTATGTTCTCAGTCATACGTCATATATGTCAAAATATAGTAGTTCTAAAAATACAAAAGATAAGGGGAAAGGGTTGACTCGATGGTACAACACGTAATGAAGCTCCGACTTATGGACTCTTGACTTTATTGAAGGCATGATGGGAGGTCCTTCACTTGGGAAAATGGATTTCCTTTCATGTAATTGATATCAAAATTCAAATGATCCTCGCAAACAATTTTTGCTTTCTTTGCATTCAGTCTATTCAGTCTGTGTGGCGCTGTCACCCAGGTCGTTCGGGTATCGGGTAGAACACATTCCGTTATAACATTTCGCTTCCATTTCTTTCCGGGGAAGTTAGGCTGGTTTTGTGGTTATCAACAGCGCCTCCCATTTCTCGGACTCCGGTTCAATGGCCTGAGTTTCATTCACCATAGTCTTTCTCCGGGTTCTCTCGTTTTTCTCCATCATCAAATAGACTTTCGTTTTATAGAGGACCACAGGATCATCAGTTGTAAAACTATTACGTGCTGTCCTCTTTCACTTTGTACGGGGTTTTATTCACTCGTTGTTTATGTCAAACACCCTCACTCGCTCGTACCTCGCTCGTTCGGGTTTTTGACGCAAATTAGAAACAAAAACTCACTGACAATTGAACCAAAGGCAAATTTAATTTAATTCAATAACAAAGTACGATTTGCACGAGATGCACGAATGAAGGCCCAGTTTACGCTATCGTTGACTGGTTATACTACCACACGTGAAAGAGCTGTACGCCATTCTGATTGGCTGTATAGGCTTTTTTCACATGTGAAAATAAAGCGTATAGATTTGTACAAATGTGCTTTATGGAATAAAATTCTCATGTTATGTGTAATAAAAAGTCATACAAAACAAACCTTCAGTTTTCAGGGACGACATTTTTTTGTATTCTTCATTAATCTTCCTTGCCACTTTTGTCAACTGTTGATCTATACGCCCTTTAGGTGTTTGCATAGTGCATAACGAACGACTTCCACTGTCTTCGTCCGAAGTACATATTTTGATAAATAAAGTGAAGTTGAGGTTTTAAACCTTTGCAAAAACCGTGGACGATAAGTCTTGCACAGGGTTGGATCAGAGAAGATCGTGATCAGTCAAAATTGATTTTAAAATATTAATGAAAGTCGAGTAAGTTATTGCACGACTACATTCCACACGACCAAATTGACATGTTCACACTCTTTCACTAACATACCATTTCTTGATGTCATGGTTTCAGTCGAGGATGGCTCCATAGAAACAGATCTTTACAACAAACCCACCGACAAACATCATTATCTTCTCACTTCATCTTGTCCACCCCACCATACCAAACGCTCCATCCCTTACAGCTTGGCCCTCCGAATACGCCATGAGGCATAGTTATAACGCACAAATGAACAAAAAAAATACGTAGCTAACAGTGTTACGACAAAAACTTTCTCAAAACCCAAATACAGCGGGCCTCTGACATTCCCCGGTCTGACGCGCTCAGGAACATAATGACAAGACGAACTGAAACCATTCCTTTTGTTATCACATACAATCCAAGGCTACCTAACCTCACTATGCATCATTCGCAAACACTACAACATACTTTATTCGCCAGACCGTTGCAAAAACGTTTTCAAAACACTTCCTTTGGTTGCCTACCGCCGTTGTGAAAATATTAGTGCCATTCTTATTAGAGCCCAATGAACTAAAACACCTTGTAATAATGATTCTCCCGGTTCTTTCCGGTGCAATTGTAAAAACTGCTCCACCTGCCCCTATATAGAACACGGCCGTAATCAATACACTTTTCATTCTACGGGTAAAAGCCATAAAATCAAATTTCACATTACTTGCAGCACTTTCAATGTTATTTACATGATTCAGTGTAAATTACGTAATGTCCAGTATATCGGGGAAACCAAACTTCGCCTTAAAGATCGTTTTAATGAACACAGACGCCCTATTCTCAGTCCCAATAGTAGCGGCAGGTACAAAACGCAGGTCACAGGTCATTATTTAACCTATACAGAAAGTATCCTAAACATTCATAAAAGCTAACCTTAGACCTAATTAGGCCTAATTCGGTCTTTCTAGGCCTAATTAGGCCTAAAGAAAAGTATCCTAAACATTCATAAAAGCTAATTTTAGGCCTAATTAGACCTACAGAAAAGTTTTTAGGCCTAAGGTTAGCTTTTATGAATATCTAGGATACTCTCTTTGTAGGCAAAATAATGACCTGTGCCCTGTGACCTGCGTTTTGTACCTGCCGCCAATAGTAGTTATATCCAGACCGCAGTCTCAGAACACTTTCTTAGCAATAACCATTCACACAGTCATATGTTACTCATCCCAATGGAAAAGCTTGTCAATCAAAGTGACTCTTTTAGGAAAGCTCGGGAAGCCCATTTTATTGAAACAGCTCAAACTACAGAACCTCTAGGGATAAACAAGCTTGACGGATAAACTAATTCAATGATCTCGTTATTTAGTATATAGTGCTTCAACGGCATTTTATTACTGGGTTGCCAGTATGGCAAACCCAGTCGAGGTCTGCGTTGGTTTTTTTTTTTTTTTTTTTCCGTGTCGGTAAAAGTCTTGCCTGTCACTCCCCTGCTAAGTGGTGTCTTTATGCATAGAGGCTTCTGCACGTATTTTCTTAGGATCGAGAGGGTATTGGGAAATGCGTAGATTTCTCTGGTGGACACAGTAGAATGATTAACTTTAACCGGCAATGGCGTCGAAAGTCATGTAACGCGAATTGCGTTTAAGTGGATTTTTAAGCAAAATATACCCTTATGGAGCTCAATAATGGAAAGTTAATTGGATACTGAACAAGAAAGGCGCTGAAAAAAAATCTGGAATCTTAAAAGCGACGAGTAATGGACTTCGACAACAATCTGTCGCCCGTCGAGCCGTAATCAAAGTGAGAATTTAGTTCTAATATTGTACGAGTGTGGTGTTTTGTACAACACTGAAATCAAATGTAAAATTCTCTTGTAACTTATGAGTTTAACAAAGACAGAGACTTGGACCTGTACTCAATTCTGCACAGTCTTCTGGTAACAATTGGAAATTTCACAAATTCCTGTTAGTCAGAAAAGAAAGAAAGAAAGAAAGCTTGTTGCCCATTTTTTGCTTGATAATTCAAGTAAAGGGTTTTTCAGTGAAGGGTTTGATGCTAAACACTGGTGGCAAATTTCTTTACCGTGTTGCGTTTTTGACACGATTGAGTTTCTTGTCTTCATGCACGTATTAAATGAAATAGGAAGGGTCTTTTGCCTCTTATAGCAAATATGTTGTTGGTTTCAAGAAGCATTTCGCTGGAAAAGGTGGCCGTTATGAATTCATCATGTTGTGTAATATGCGAGCTTAACTGGATAGTTTTTATGGCAATAATAAAGCATTTTCGTGTCAAAATAAGGTAAGCGCCTCTTTCTGTTGTGTTAACTTAATTAAATATACCATGGCTCGTAAGTTTGTATTTGTCGTCTGCTGTAAACTTGATTTCCACACTCAAAATTACCTCCAGAACCTACTTTTTGGATAAAATAAGCTTTTAGAATGATGTTCTTTTCTTCTTTGGTGATAATTGACGATTCGGGAACATTTTGTGAAAAAATATTTATAACGGGACCCACACGCCCAACTTGCACGATTATGCATAAACATCCACTTGGCCTTTTGACATCCCATTGAAAAAAAACTCGTAAAATATTCGCGGACCGGTCGATTTCTCTGAAATTTGAAAGGATCATTGCTAACAAATATAGAAAGATTTTCACAATAACTAACAATTCCTGTGTTAATCATTAGAATTCGACGAAGAGGTAATGCGACTAAATTTGTTGCGTGCGTTGCTATTTTTATGATTTGACTGTTGTGCAAATTTTGACAGATAATATTAAATTATGAAAACATTTGCATACGTGCGTTGAAATGTGATACACGAGGAGAAGAACGTATACAAAACATGACCCCAGGTCCATGAACCACCCCTGTGGACCCGGTCCATGGACTCCTTCATGGACCCGGTCCATGGACCACCCCTGTGGACCACCCCTCATTTTGTGATGTTAAAAGCAGAAAATTCTGTAATAGAGAGAGAGAAGTGGTCCTCGCAATTATCTGGACAATTTCATCATTCTTCTCTCATAGACACCTGAAAAATTCAGGTGTAACCCATGACCCCTGCTATGTGACGACGGTTGGGCGCACTGGCCAATTTGTTGGGCTCGTTTGTTCCGGTGAAGAACTCGATGAACGAAATGAATGTATATTTGAAGTGCGGGTTATAGATAAATCCCTTTGGACCCACCAATTTGAAGTTGATGGTATATAGTTGTCTATAAGAGACAATTGCTTAAATCAGTAGCCCATAGACGTGATAAGCGAACAACACCCAGCAGCTCTATATTCCTGTTAAATATGAGAGCAGCATGTCATAACCGGGTGTTTTTTTTTTTTTTTGCGGAAAAGGTAGTCTGTATAGATCGTAGTCTATAGTAAGTAAGTAAGTAAGTAAGTAAGTAAAGGGTTTAATAACAGCGTTTCCACAGAGTGGCTCTTCATCTGTTACTAACTAATTACATGCTAAGATAAAAATTACCTATTTAATATGTACAATAGCGAAACATTCTAATCTAGACTTAAAACTTAAACTAATTTAAAAATGGTGCATTTTTAAACAAAATATGTCCTTATAGAGCTCAACAATGGAACGTCAATTGGATAAACAAGACAAATATATCTGGAATCTTAAAAGCGGCGAGTAATGGACTTTGACAATAATCTACCGCCCGTCGAGCCGAAATCAAAGTGAGCTGCATTTCTAATAATATACCAAGTGTGCTGTTATGTGGAACACTGAAACCAAATGGAAAATCCTCTGGTAACGTATGGGTTTCACGAAGACAAAGAAGGAATTGAACAACTTGGATCTGCACAGTCTTCCGGTGACACTTGGAAATTTCACTAATTCTTGTAAGTCAAAAATTATTGAAGGAAAGCTTGTTGCCCATTTTTTGCTGGATAATTCAAGTAAAGGGTTTGATGCTGAACACTGGTGGGACAATCAGTTTAGTTCCGTTTTTGACACGGTGTGTAATTTGACACGATTGAGTTTCTTGTCTTCACGCACGTAATGAAATAGGAAGGGGTTTTTGCCTCTAATAGCAAATATGTAGTTTGCGATAATTCGCAAGTCTGTCTTTGTATCTCATTTCAATTACATGGCCGCTCAACCTCGCGATTGTGTAAATAGTTCACCCTGAAGTCAAAATAGATACGTTTCTCAGGAACCCGACAAAGAAGGCTTCCTGACCGGCAGATGAAATGTAAATATTCAGTTACCGAATATTACAACACAATTAAAAAACCAAAGACGTTGTTTTACTCTGAAAACGACGAACGATTAACATGCTTTCCTGTAGTTCATTCAGTTGACACATGGTGATCACGTGCACCTTTATGGTTTCCTAGCACGTGATCAATTTCTTCCTTTTGACAAAACATCCTCAAAGTCAGAAACTGCAGAAATCTTCGTCTTTTTTACGATCGATTGTCATTAATCTTTCGATGAGAATTCGATTCAGAGCTATACTTGAAAATTATGTTTTTTTTTTCTTTATCTGAGAATAAATGAGTGAATTTTACTCAAGAGCGTGTTTTGTTATCTTTAAACTGAATTTATTAGCAAAGCTTAAAAAACTAAATGACGTCAAAATGGGACAGGATATTACAAAATAATTAAAGGTGTGAACGTGTGACCCAAAGGGCCTCTGCTGGCGCGACACGAGGGTGACCCTCAACTGGTCTTAATGACCTCCCACTTGAAAAAATTAACTGGAACCCTGCTGTTCAATAGCCCTTTTCACGGTTAGTTTTTCTCATTTGCATTGCAATGTAACCTAACGTGGGTGCGAGGCAATATTGGGTTAAAATTACAAAATAGCCCGAAATTGCCTCACATGCATGCTAAACTACATTGTAATGCAAATGAGAAAAACTAACCGTGAAAAGGGCTATTGTGTAACGGTCATCACTTCTTTCCATCCCTCAAACTGACATTTCCCTTTTTATTCAACTTATACGACTTACAGTCTACTTTAGACTTCAAATCTACTTCAACGAAACAAAGATTTTAAACAAGCTGAGAAGATTCACAATAGCATGGCAAAGAGTTGAACCCGGATCGATGGCTTCACCTTGCAGTTTCCGATATCCACTAGACTAACGAGACAACCTTCCGGAAAATAGAATTTTTCAGAGTATTGAAATAGTAGTACCCAGCAAAACAATTGAAAGTTAACCGTCTTCAACGGGGTTTTTAGACCTAAATACTGTAGTTTGACGGATGGCTGTTAGACGTACCACAGGCAACCCAGTGTACGCTTTTATGGAGCGTCTTGTTGTTTTAAAATTTTGTATTCTGTAAATTCGTTAGATCTCCAAATAAACCTGACGAAGGCTGGTATTGGCCAGCCGAAATATCGTTAAAAAATACATTTTTGCGTTGTTTTATCAGTTGTGCAATAGTCTACTTGACTTTCATCAATATAAATAAAGTATTAATCCTTGTTTAACAATAGCTTACAGAGGATGAAGGTATCGATCTTGGCGGCCTTCTTTCATTTTCGGCATCGTAACCACGCCCTACTGTGGCGTCGAAGGATCGCTGTCGTTATGTGAGTACTTCCCAACTTTATTCTTCTTTGATGAAATGATATATGAAATGGATCATATATGAACTGCGGATATGAAATCAAGTGAAGCTATGATCCTAGCAGTTATGAACGCAATTTTTGCAATTGCGTGGAGAAGCCCGAAAAATTCAGGACTTCAACGGGATTTGAACCCGTGACCTCGCGTTACCGGTGCAACGCTCTAACCAACTGAGCTATGAAGCTACTAAAGTTGGTTCATATATGATCCATTTCATATATCATTTCATCATTGATTCATTCCTCACGGGAACATTAGAACCCACAAATGACTAGCTCCATAGCTCAGTTGGTTAGAGCGTCGCACGGGTAACGCGAGGTCACGGGTTCAAACCCAGTTGAAGTCCTGAATTTTCCAGGCTTCTCTACGCAATTGCAAAAAATGCGTTCATAACTGCGAGGGTCATAGCTTCACTTGATTTATTCTTGTTGTATACCTTTTTAGTTTCCTCTGAGTTTTCGAGATATTAGAAACCGTGCCCTACAATTGGATTCTATTACGAAGAATGGCTTTCAAATAATGTTATTCCATAATCCAGCTAATAATCCTTTTTCTTTTAGTTTCGACAAACATATCTTCTTGTTGTTTCATCTGGGGGTGATTTGGCGGAGAACCAAGGAGAAGAAAGCTTGGGGCATTCCACTTGTGATAAAGACGGCCCTGTTGCTAAGGTAGAGTTTGGATTACCTGAAAAGCGGTGCACAATTAATTGCACCAATGTGTACTTGTTCAGAATCTTTTGCTTCACCTTCGAAGAACGCCGTTTCTTTAATTCTTCAGTTTCTTGCTTCTAAATGCAGCGGAAGGTGCTCAAATT
>OX421449.1:4192359-4199859 GCA_949126865.1 Montipora capitata
GTTCGCGATAGAGTTACCAGAATGGGGTCGCAGATTGTAGGGATTTGGGGATAAGAAAATTCTGGCCAGTGGGATTTACGAAAAATGGAAAGATTCGCGATTAAAAAAAGTTGTTACATAAAGAACTGTAGCGCTGTTAATTTAATATTTACTAGTCAAATTACATTCCGTTTTGAAATTACAATTGAAAAGGCTTTATGTAAGGTTTATGCATAAACAGAAAGTGACTAAGTTGGGGTCGCTAAAATTACATTTAACCAAAAGTGACTAAGATGCGGTCTACAATTGGCCATAAAATAGATTATAACCCTAGGGGAAGGGGTTCTGAAAGGCCAGCCGCACATACCCAGCGAAAATTGACCCAAGTAGCCCCACCCTTCTTCCCCCCCCCCCCTCCCCTGGGTTGTAACAGGATAATTAACAATGTGGTTTTCATCAGGACTGAGCTCCTAGATACATGATACACTGAAGGACAACTCAGTTTGTACTCGAAAGTAGTATACCACACGACTAAAACGTTTTCCGGCTCACATTGCAATTGCAGAAAAGAAATAAGAACGTTTAGCCTCAGCCTTGATATAAAAAAGAGTGTATTACTTAAGTTGCTTTTGGAGGAAAAGCAGTCTTTCCTGCACCAAACAGCCGGTTCGATCGAGATCGGTCATCGAGAGCGGGGAGACTCAGCCAGCAAACCGCTTTTATGGTGTAAGTGGCTTCTTTTTCAGTTTCAGTACGCAGTTCACGAACGTGTCAGTGCTCAGTAAAATACCTGGACGAGTGTCCTCAGAAAAGAATTAAATTAGTGATACTCTCACCAAGTTTGTATGGAAAACTAGTAAATAAAATGGAACAGACGTTTCCTCTGGAAAGTTTTCCGAAAGAAAGGAATACCTTAGAGTTATTCCTCTTATCTCGTTTTTACCGGAATGATCGGAAAATCGTGAATCATCTTCTGGGTCTGCTACTCCTAGTATAGTGTATTCTGTTTTAGTAGTATCCACTTCATGCATAAAAGTTTGTTACTACTGCCATATACTTCTTCATGAAGGAAAGAAAATCGAGTCCGACAGCCATCTTTGTCATTGTAAAGAGTTGTTACCCAGTCTCTCAATGAAAGAAAAAGCGACTCCGTGCAAAAGGAACACGCTCGTCGCGTTCCGTTTTGATTGAGGGAAATTGCCCTGTTCCTTTTAACAGGAAATTCTGCCCGGTTTTTCCATGCAAATGGAGAACGCCCACAATATGAACGGCAGTGTTGAATCACGTTTATAAACTCGAGGCGAATTAATCCTGAGACCTTGTAGATGCAACACAACTCTGACGCAAACTATTTTTCATTGGTCGCAACCTCAGGAGAATAATGCATTTTAAAATAATTAGGATAGTATGCGCAATCTCATTGGTCAAGAGCTGTGTTTAGATGAAAGTATGGAAACACGGCTGTGACATCACACGAATTTTGATTGGTTACGTGTTGTCAGACGTGCGTTTTGATTGGCTGGTAGGAAATATGAGCCTGTAACAAGAAAATCTGTTTCAATCTAGAAGTAAAACGCATTTTCCTTCATTTGTCGAATTTTCTTTGAGAAATATTTTGTAAAAGCAATAGAGAACTTTTTTCCGTGTTTCCATAGCCTCATCGAAACACTCGGGGGAGCGGAGAGAATTCTGGACTCCAATTCTCCCAACTCCCCCTCGTGTTTAGATGAGGCTATGGAAACTGGGAAAAAGTCCTCTATTGTTTAATTAGATATACAGCCATTGATTAGTAAAACTTAACAGTTCACTTGTTTTCCTTTTATGAAGTATCAATGCTCATATGATGATGTTTTATGTTGTTGCCATAGCAGTCGTCGTTTCTTAAAGACTCTTCTACGAAAAGGAATAACCGTGTTTCTTTTCAGTTTTGACTTCATTTCTCTTTTAATCACAGATGACCCTGATGCTTCGGCAACTGAAGTAATTTACAAGATTAACCAAGGTATGCTTCTACCGGATTGGTCAATATCATTATTTTGAAACAGTTTCCGGAATTGTGAATGGTTGCATTTGGATTGGCTCCAGCCTCTTTTCTAAGACGAGTCCGAATGATGAAATATGTCAAACGAATTATGTCAAACGAATTATGAACGTAATCACCACCACAAAAATTGAAAAATTGGCGTGGAAAGGGTCCAAAGTAAATACAGGGCTGAGAGTATTCCGCTGATTAGGTAATACCAGTATAACGGTGTCGCACAGATTTAAAAAGGATGAACATGAAGACTTAATTAAGTCGACACAAAATAGAGTAACTTTAAATGATTTCTTCTGAAAAAGGCTGATTTAGCCGGCGAAGTATATTCACTACGACTACTACTACGTCTACTACTACTACTACTACTACTACTACTACTACTACTACCACCACCACCACCACCACCACCACCACCACTACTACTACTACTACTACTACTACTACTACTACTACTACTACTACTACTACTAATAATAATAATAATAATAATAATAATAATAATAATAATAATAATAACAATAATAATAATAATAATAATACTTGTACTACTGCTAACATTTCAAAAATACTGCGCTCTTTTTTCATCAGATCACCAGTTTGATGCTTCTTAGACCAGTAAGATTATCGTGCATGGTTCTTTCCTTTACTTTTGTTATTGAAAAAGATCCTTGCCGTCGCTCGATTTCAAAAATAACGCTTAATCAACCTAAGCGGCAACAATAGGAGGCGAATCCCCCAAAAAAATGTTTATACATGTACACACTGAAAAAATTAAAGGCAGATTGAAATACCTTTGCCCAAATGATCGAAGAAGTAATTGCAGCCGTGCATGTCTTTTCTTTCTTTCAAGAGGAGGACGTCGAACCGCAGTTATTTGAAGGGGATATTGTCATGGGTCCTGATATCAATGGGGTGATTGAAGATGGCGGAATGCCGCTGGAAAAAAGAAATGCAAGGAGATTAAGGCACTATATCTGGAAAGCGAAAATCATTCCTTATGAGATCTCGACACAGCTAAGTGAGTACTACTGATGTAAATGAACAGTCTGTCTCCATCTTAGGTAAGGGGAAAACCCCAAATACTTTTATACGTGATAACTGGCTTCGCTTTTCATATTTGTTGTTATTGACACTTTAGTCCAAGAGGGATATGATTCAACTATCCTTTCGGCGATTGAGGAGTTTTCGAAGCATACCTGCATACAATGGAAACCGCGTACGGATGAGGAACAATGGGTCATATTCGAGAAGAAAAGCGGGTGAGAACTATTAAATTAAGTTTGTTATATTCTAAGTATTTTTTTAAAAGTTGTTATTGTACACTCCACTAGGTCTAAAGTTGCTTATTGGAGTTATTCAAAAATTGTCTCTCTTTAAGGAAGTAAGTCCACATATGTATGTAAGCTTGTGTGGTGATGTGTCTGTGTAAGGTACCTAACACTTTTTACTCTCTGGTTATTTCGGGCAGTGTCTGCTCTCTTATATTCCTGTAAACATTTTGTTTCAGTTGCTGTTCAACTGAAGAAAAGCTGTTGTTGTTTATTTCTTAATTTCAATTTCTTCCTGTAGTTGCTATTCATCGGTGGGTGTCAATTACTGGCGGAGTGGTTCACAAGACATTTCTTTAGGAAATGGCTGTAACCATAAAGGAGTCGTTATGCATGAAATGATGCATGCCGCAGGTTTCTGGCATGAGCAGTCACGTTATGATCGAGACAAGTACATCGAGATCTTCTGGGAAAATATACAACCAGGTATATATTAACCAAGTCCAAATTTATCAATAATTTTAATTTCATTACCTTTCTTTCCTGTAACATGCGTTTAAGACCATTGGCCGAGTCAGTCACTTTGTATACCATGGCAAGTTCAACCGGGTGTAGGGGATTGTAGGACACAACAGCCATTTTATTTGCCAGAGATAATAGAGACAACTACAACGTAATAGAAATAAACGAAAAATAGGCAAAAAGCTACTCAGAATAGAAACAAACTAAAACTAGCTGAGTAGTAGTAACAAGTGATTAGATTACTATGACTAGGTTGTACATGAGTAAGAAGAAAGACAACCGTGACAACAAATGTGCAATAGTTAAATAAAATAAAAAGCAGGAAAAAATTAACAAAAACCAGCAAGCAACACAAACGAACAAACAGGCAGTACCAGTTATTGATAGAACCAAAATTCTCTATATAGGTTTAATAGGGCGAAGAGAAAACTTAAAGACACTAAGCTAGCATTAGGCAGGCGTTCGAAGGGAAAGGGCAGAGAGAACCGGCAGGACAACGAGGAGTTCTTCTTCCGTGTGCGGCGTCCTCGTTCTCCCACCGGTTCTCCCTTCCCTTCCCCTTCGAACGCCTGCCACCCACGCTAGCATTAGGCATAAGAACCTACAGGAGCCCATAAGTAGAAGCCTCCATTTCCCACTTTGTATCTATGAAGCAGCGTTGTTCCTGACCTATCTATTTTTAGAACCACTTTAGCGCCATTCGTTGTCTTGGTAAACGTCAATAACAATTGAAAAGGGAACGGGGAAGCGTTTTCAAGACTTTGAGTCTCGTTTGCCGCATTCAGCCGTCATCTTGTATCGCCCCTTCGTGCGGACCATTTAGGGAACACCTTTATTTAGCGCGTTAAATTCAAAAAAGTTATTTCTAGAAATAGATAGATCAGGAAACACCCTACCTCACCTCGGGAAGCCAGTTGGAGGCTCCTATGGGCTCCTGGTACCTATGAATAGTTTTTTCATAGCTTCCTTACATGAATGCAGAGATAAACTTTTTAATTCTTCATCCAAAGTATTCCAGATAGAAGGACTAGAAAAGTGCATATTGAATTTGCTAAAATTATTTCTAACATGGTCAATATAGTAAGTTGATTTTGATGTTAGCCTTGTATTATCATTGTGTTTAGATAATATATACATGAAAGCAAAATTGTCGAAGGCCTTAGGTATTAAATTATGGTGATAATGAAAAGTAAAAAGGGCAGTATGAATACTAACCAGATCCATAAATTTAATTAGACCTAATTGTGAAAATGAAGGGCTGGAGTGTGCATCTCGTTTGGAAAATGTAATTATTAATACTGACATTTTTTGCAAAATTACAATAGGCTTAAGAGTTGTATTGTAGGTGTTACCTCAGGCAATTAAGCCATAGGACTCATTTTACAGCGGTTTTCCATTGAGTGTCAAAAGTACTTAGGGAATTACTTTATTTTGCATCACTTCACTCAGGGATTGGCTCAAAGTTCTCGCGCCATTTTTTTCAGAAGTGAAACCAAAACCAATCGTGGCTTGCATGTCGGCTACGTGTAATTACTTCGAGTTTTGATTCATCCGAGCAGTAGCCGCCACGAAAAGCTGTTTCGGCCTGTGTAGACCTCATTAGCATGCCATAACAATCGGGGTTCTGGCAACCAAAGTCGTGCAAGTTAAGAATTTTCTTCTACGGAAAGCCATAACTTTCTTATGTAATCTTTATTCTTTTCGTTCTTAAGTTTTGTGTTGTGGAGTGGTTTTGTTATTATGTGGTGAGTCTTTGTCATTATGAGACGAGGTTTGATGATAACGTGTTGTGTTTCCATCATGATGATGTATTGATGTCTTCTTTTGACGTGATTTGTTTACCTTTTATGTGGTGAGGTTCTTTTAAGACGTCGAGTTTCTCCCTTTATGTGATTATAAACACAGCAAGTCAAAAGACCTCAACACATCATGATGGAAACATACACGTTATTCCAAAATGGCCGTCATTTTAGTATTTTTTTGTTTGCTTGCAAATAAGCCCTTGTTGCCTCGTTCTGAGGCTGAAAATTCAAAAGAATGTTTCACCTTGAACGAGACAACGAGGGCTAATTTGCAAGCGAACAAAAGAATATTAAAATGACGGCCATTTTGGAATAAGGTGTATAACACGTAACCATCAAATTATACCATGTAATAATGTTGCCACAAACAAAACTTCAAGACCAGAAGAATAAAAATTACATAAGAAAGTCGTTGCTTTCCATACCTTACAAGCAAAAGGTTTGGGGAAAACACTCCTTTGAGCTACATTCCCTCACAAAACATATGGGAACTCCGGTTAGCTGAAAAACCGCACGGCTGTTACAAGTACAAAGTCTCCAACTAGCATGCATGCTCAAAAACCAAAACCTTAAGGAAAGTATTATTCTTAGTTTTTACATTTTCTTGAGGTCATGTCCGGCATTTTGGTACATGTATCCCAAAATCTATGGGGAATTGCGCTCTATTCTTATCCAAATATTTCTTCTTTTTTTTATTCTTTTTGTCCAGAAACATGGAGAATGATCACACAATGAAAACCAAGAATTAACTTCGTGTTTTTGTCAAATTGATTGTAGGCCATGTATGAATTTCTCATACGACCCGTCGGTTGTGTTGTTCTTTGAACTGAACTTTACCAGTTTCGGCAATTGGACTCATTCAATTTGACTACTGTGTTTTTGCTGTTATGTGGTCTCATCGATCTGTTGTCCATTCCTAAGATTACGCCAAGCCGACCGGTACCACATTGCTGAACACCGGGAACTCCGTGCCCTACTTTTTTCGACTTGTGTGTGGGATCATTAAATTACCTACAGTTTATAGTCCTTATCCTAGCAGACTTGAAAATCTTACCATTTTCAGGTGTAATTACATAGACAGAACTTTCGGTTCAGTTATTTTGAGACCCTGATTGTTGGTCCGGACGGAGTCGAACTCACGACCTCCCGCATGGCAGTCCGATGCTCAACCAACAGAGCCCTCGGTGCGTGGAACTGTTTTACACTATTCTGATAAAACTTTGAATAATTTAAGTCTTTGTTGTTGCCTTCTTTTAGGTAAAGATCACAATTTCAACAAATACAATCTTCGACAAATTGATTATTTAAATGAAGTGTACGACACAAGCAGCCTAATGCACTATGGGAAAACAAGCTTTTCAAGTAATGGAAAACCCACCATTCAAGTCATTGGCGACCCAAACAAACAACTTGGTCAGCGGAATGGCTTCAGTAACACAGATATTGCTCAGCTGAATGCATTATACGATTGCTCAGGTAATAATGGTTCGCTACTGGTTGGGATTAACGCAGAGTTTGATTATTTGAAAACAGTCCTCCAAGCTCATTCCTTTTACAATTTCACTTTTATTCCAAGGTCCCAGCGGTGGATGGAGTTCATGGTCATTGTTTGGTCCTTGTGACGATAAATGTGATCACTATCGTCAGCGGTTTTGTTCGTCACGTGATCTAAACAATTGCCCTGGAGCAGATCGTTATGGTATTCAAACTGATGTACAAAAATGTTCTGATGAAAAATGCTTCGGTAAATAGCATTCCTTTCATGATATTCGTTATTTAGTCAGGAGCCCATCTGGAGCGTGCAACTTCCATACAGCGTCTGTGAAACGGCGTTTTCACAAGTAGGTTTATTTTTAGACTAGCCCTTCCCGCGAATTAGGTCAAAAAACAA
>OX421449.1:4204859-4217359 GCA_949126865.1 Montipora capitata
ACCGTAGAGTGTGGATGTTTTAATAAAGACCAGTGAACACGAATACGCGTAACTTTGGTTACAACTTCATTTATCATTTTTGTTCGTATTCCATTCAGTCCTGTTGTGATTATTTTCATCCATGTCTCTCTGTACAGCTGGTCTTTCGATCCATTCGTCGCGACAACCTTAATTTTACCTTTTCATTTCTTTCTTAAATAGAATTATTCAGAGGTGCCTGTTACTTTTTCTAACCTTGACCTTGACCTTGACCATATCAGGCTTTTGCCAATTTCTGTGGGTCTTTGTGTCCCCTGTGAAGACAATAACGACATAATTATTTTTCCTGTCGATTTTAATATCGTTGATTCAAAGCTCATCTCTAAAATTGTTCATTTTTACATCATAAAATTCATTTCAGGCTTGGATTCCTGTGATTTTGATAATGGAAATTTGTGTGATTGGGCAAACAATGCGGGAACAAATCCTACGAATTACACTTGGGTAGTTCACAGTGGCTCCACTCCAACAAGCGGCACAGGACCATCTGGTGACCATTCGGCTAACGGCCAAGGTAAAAGACAGGGGGTTGGAACCTATTGTATTTTGAAGCTATGAAAATCAAATATTTAGAGCGGTTCTCAATTGAGTGTAGTAAAACGAATACCAGGGTAATTACTTCGACCAGTCACAGCACGTGCAAATAGCTCAATGAACAGATCCAAATTCGTAGCAAACTTGCTCAAAGCGCGGGAAAAATCGCGCGTGAAAGTTGCGATTGGTTTTGGTTTTCCTTCTCATTGGTTGATAAATTGGCGCGAGGTTTTTAAACCAATCGCTAAGCGTAGCAATTGTAGTCACGTAATTACTTTCGACGGTCATTTGAAAACTGCTCTATCAGGGCACAACCAATTGCGGGCAGTTCTGAAGAAGAAAGAGCAAAAGAGCAGGGTTAGCTCATTTGCCTTCATCCACTGTGTCCCGCGTTCGATTCCTGGAGTCGCTGTCATAATTTATGGGTTGTGATTATATGAATTAAGAGAGCGAATCCCCCATATTTAGCACCATTCTGATGAAAAGTATTTGAAATGTATCGTTACTTCTGTGTCATACCCCGTGGTTATTTCAGGGACGACACCTTATTGGTTTGTTGATGTGAAAGTGGCCTAAAGACATCCTGTGTTACTCATCACTTCTAATAAATTATCCCTTCTGTAACCTAACTATTAGCATCAAAGGTGTTGGAATGAAAATTGGAGTTGGGGAAGCTTTATAGAAATTGCTTCCTTTGATGTCCGTGTCAGAGAGAGCACGTTATATTGAAATACGCCACGGTTTCCAAAGCAAGTTATATCGGATCCGCTAACTTGGATTTCCCACTAACTGAACAGAACTGAGGGTCGACGACTCGCTTCTTAAAGCACTTAGTTAACGGTTTATTAACGACAACAATCTTTGCCCATTGGATTCAACAGGAGGTTACATCTACTTGGACGCCTCGAATGCAGAAGACGGTGAAACCGCAAAGCTGATTAGTAAGCAGTTTTCTGGTGCATCGGCCAGCTGTCTTCACTTCTGGTACTACATGTACGGTAGTCGACTTGGCATGGGAACTCTACGGGTGTATCTTCAAAGGAAAGTGAAGAATGGCTCAAAATTAAGACAGTGGAAGCTATGGGAGAAAACGAGAAACAGGGGGAAAAAGTGGCAGAATAAGAAGATTACAATAAAAAAACACAAAAAGAACCTGGCGTTTCAGGTGAGAGAAACATCGAAACAAATGCAGTAACTCTTCAAGACATTTTGGGAATTCTTGCTTTTTTCTAAACTACATTACAGTCGCCTTGCATGAAGTTCGCGTTTATTGATAAGTTCATTATCATAGGTTTCAAATAACAAGAGAGCGAGGAGGTGACACACGCTAACACCAACCATACCGGGTTGGTGTTAGCGTGTGTCACCTTGCTTTTTTTGTTGTAAATAAGTTTTCCTCGAATCTTGGGAAATGGTCGTTTTACTGTACGTGTCATGAAGAGGTCGTCTAAGATGTAAACTAAGAATTATTAATGCATTACCACCAACCAGTTGCTACATTTTGGTGAAGAATTTATCCTTTGCGATCGTACTGGAAGAGATGCTACATTGACATGAAGAGATTTCCTTTCCGATTTTGACTCGGAGAATCGGAAGGTCGTAGGTTTGACTCCTGCAAAGAAGAAATCGGAATTTTTTCCGAATGTTCCCAAGTCAACGTGGATAAGTTTATCTCTTCATTGCATTAGCCTTGTTTCAATCCCCAGATGGAAAAATCGCTGGCTTTCTCGCATGAATAATAACGCTGTTATCATGGCCTTCCATTTTGCCTTTCGTATAGCCTTTTTGCGACCGGTATAGCAAGTCAAGTTTCTTGTGCTACTTGACTCGATCATCACTCACACATACAAAGATTAATTCGTCGAACGTTGCGGAATTTTGACGGGCTATACATTAAAATCATACATATGAACTGCGAACTATCTTTAGATAATCGTAGTTTTGAACGGAAAGCCTGAAAAATTCAGGCTTGAACCGGATTTGAGCCCGTGATCTCTGGGCTTTTTCCCTAGGAACGAGGTTGTTCGATACCAGCTTTGTGCTTGAAAAAATTCATTAATATTTCTTGAGCGAAACAGTCGTCTATCAGGTCACCCATAAAACATCACGTGTATAGACCGAATGCAAAAATGATTGCCAATAAATTATTTCTTTTATCTTCTTGTAAATTAGTCTGACCAGCCTCGTTTTACATCCAAAATTCCTTCAATTTACACGTACTAACGAGGCTTGTAAGACCAATTAACACAAAGACAAAAGAATAGTTTATTGCCAACCATTTTTGCATTCGGTCGACGAGCTTTAAAAACTGATAAAACACTCCTCATTACAATTCTTTATATAAAGCATACCAATAAGGCATAGTTTGTTTTTCATGTATGCTAGCTAATGTCTTCCCCTCACAATTTTAACCTTTGTTCAGACTCCAGAGGATTGTGTTTTGTCAAATCTCTCCTTTGGCTTCTGCCAGCCCAGAAACCAAGGGAGAGGTCCTGGGAACGAGATTGTGCTTTGCCTCATGGTTTAAAACCCGATGATAAAACATTCCTGCTCATTTATTAAACACCACTTAATTAGTAGATAAATACATCTCTCAAATAGTTTACCTGAGTTACATTCGCCATCTCCTTTAATTAATACATCTGCCAGAATTTGGAGAGTTTCATTTCTGGCAGTTTCAGGCAGGAGGACGTACTATTTAGTTTTCATTTGAAGGTAGTTTAATGTGGCTTAGCTCCCAACTGCCCAGTAGCTCTGCAGTAGAGATTCCAAGCTAGCAATAGGAAGAGGGCATGGCAACCTTTGGCAACGAAACAAATTGCGAGAAATTTGTGACATTGGGAAATATTTCGTCGTACTTGAATGGAAACGGAAACGATAACAAGTAGGTTACTTAAAAGTGAGGTAACTTTCCTTTTTTTCTTTGCAGCTTATATTTGAGGGAACTCGGGGAAGCAGTGAAAAAGGAGATATTGCTCTTGATGACATAAAGGTGGTTGCTGGTGCATGCAGCTCGAGACGAAGAAAAAGGAAGCACACATGAGGTCGTTTAACCGCTCATGAAAGTCATTGTATCGTAACTTTAAGTAAAAATGAGACCGCAACTGGTCATTTTAGGTACCGGGAAATCAATAAAATTTAAAATAGAATCTTCTGAGCGCGTGCCTTTCTTTTGACACCCTTCAATCACGGTGTTACAAGATAAAGAAGTCTCTCCTTGTACGACTCCGCATTTCGGAAGATGGTTGGCAGAGCAATGTTTAGCCTGCGAGCAGGCTCTCCGAAGGACTGGGGTTTGCAGGCTATGCAAACCTCCACAAACTGAGCCCTATACCCGGGTGCAAGAACGTTGTTTGTCAACGATATATTTTTTAATTCCCCTTGATCCCGAATGACTGCCGCGAGTTAGTCACGCCTCCTTCGCGTTCACAAACTTCAAAAATACATGGAAAAGCGCGTTGAAAGATACCTTTTTGTTTAGATACTAATATTAAAATTTGACTGGCCCTGGTAAGTCCATCGACAAAATATTCGAAGTTGCACAGTATCCTACGAGGACAAAATTTTATTTTTGGAAGGCTTAGATCTTAACAGCATAAAATGTCCTATTAATTAAACTAAGAAAAGCTGCTTGAAGGAGCAAACTAACCATGATTTCCAACGAAGAATTGACTTTTTTTCCTCAGGTTGTACAATACTACTTCCATCCTTGCCTTAATTGAAATGGCTCTATCAAAAGGCAGGATTGCAGGTGTCTCGAAGACCCTAAGACCCTAAAACCCCGAAAACTCGAAAAAGTAACCCAAAACCCTCAATTTGGCTAAAACTAGGCCTAACGTCAGTTTTTCTTTTTTTTTTTTTTTTTTGCGTTACCTAAAGCGAAGTTTAAGTCCTTCGTTCGCTACAACTTGTTTCAAAGTGAAAGCTGGGTGATCCGCCATATTTAACTGAGTAACCACGCTCCACGTGTGGCCGGATATCATTTATACATTGGCCCTGTGACACCCTAGGCCTAAAAACCAACTTTAGGCCTAGGGTTAGCCAAATTGAGGGTTTTTCGGATACTTGCTTCGAGTTTTCGGGCTCTTAAGGTCTTCGTTTTCGAGACACCCGCAGGATTGCTTCTGAGAAACATGTCGCGTACACGAAAATATCGAATCGCCTTCTGTTTTCGAAATCTGGATAAGTGTCTAAGCGAATGTTTTCAAGTTTAGCGGAGAGAAAAATTCTTTTGAGAGAGCTAAAGTAAACTGCAGATGTTTCCACTGGTTTCCGGCCGCCGTTGAGGGACACCAATATGGAGTCTCCGCACTAAACAAAATAATTTTGAGTGGTATTCTTTGCCAAGAGATCATGAGGTGAGAGAACACATCCCTCATACATGGGCCTCTTCCAATGATAATCTTTTTCAATCTAATTTTCGGTAGCCTCACAGCTCTTACAAGGTCTCACCTGATTGGAGACCACCCTAACCCTTAACAAAAGAACAAATAACAGAAACAATGGACCCTAGGCCTAAAACCTAACCCTTTTGTTTTAGGCCTAGGGTCCATTGTTTCTGTTATTTGTTCTTTTGTTAAGGGTTAGGGTGGTCTCCAATCAGGTGAGACCTTGTAAGAGCTACGAGGTGACCCCTAATTTTAGCGCGTGGTCAAACTGCGAGGCTATTTTAGGAAAGACACTTAATTGGCCAATTTAAATGACGTAATAACATTAAAGGTTAAATTTAACAGTTTAATCAGATATGCAAAAACTTGCGCCTGGATTTTTGGAGCGAAAGCCCTAACAAACGGAAAACAAGTATTTTAGCTGTCCTGCGCTTTGAAAAACCTTTCGAAAGATATGTTTTTCGATTTAATCAGTTCAGTAATTTTCGAGGAACGACTTTCGTTCGTGTTTATTGGAATGCAATTCTTGTCAGCCGTCACGGCATGGCGCCTCATGTGAACCAGTCATGCAAAGAAATGAGAAGACTCATTTTCGAAGTAGACTTAGAATAACCATCTAGCAGATAATTTTCAGGCCCGGAGCTTTGAAGGCTTAACTGCAGAATACCCTGCCATTTTGAAGCTGCACCTCTGAAAAGGCTGGATACGCGGATACGCAGTCGAAAGTACCACCATTCCCCAGGTAAACTTCTAACTATATTGTGAAGGGGATACGCGGATACGCGGATACGCAGTGGAAAACATTGATACCCGGATACGTGGATACGCGGACATCACACATAAGAATTGGATACCAACTTCGTGTAACATACTTCAAAATGCTCTGTACTATATGCATGGATATGTGGATACGCGGATACGCGGATACGCGGATACGCAGTGGAAAATACTTCATGTATTGTTTCAGTGATTAGGCCTAAGCAATCTCGTAGAATTTTAGCTTTCATTTTACGCTTCAGTTAACTACAATTTTTCACGAGATCGTGTGAAGAAGAAAGCACTCGTTCACTGATTAAACCTAAGCGCTCGACGTTTCAGTGATTAGGCCTAAGCAATCTCGTAGAATTTTAGCTTTCATTTTACGCTTCGGTTAACCACAGGTAACCCAGGCTCACTGTGTGCGTCACGTAGGTATTAAAATATAGAGAACATATGAGGCGAAGTTTAGGTCTGAAAATTTGCTAGAAAATGGTAATAAAATCGATAAAACTTACCATGTGGTGAGCTGTTGTTGTCTTTAATACGTACACGAAGTTTCGGGAAAAATGGTCCCCGTTCACCTTCCTTCATAATATAGTGACAAGGTAGGAGACGGAAGCCAGCGTCGGGACTCCGATCGACCCAAAACAAGCACGATTTTTTCCGCGAAAATCAAATCCAGTCGCTAAATAAACACGCCAGGTTCGTGGAATAGGAATTTCTCTAAACCATGAATCCACTGAAGCATCTCCAGGTAGCAACGCGGAGCCACCAGACTCCGTAAAACTTGTAAGTTAACCTGCTAAAATGGCGGCCAGAAAGCGTGGTACTCACGAAGTGCCCAATTCAAAATGGCACTGAACTCTGGACGCCTGGTGACGAGTATAATAAGTCTCCCTCGAGGGAGGGGAGTCCCAAATTGCTCAGTGAGTTTTGTTTTTAGCAATTTGGGACTCCCCTCCCTCCAGAACTTGTTATACTCGTCACCAGGCGTCCAGAGTTCAGTGCCATTTTGAATTGGGCACTTCGTGAGTACCACGCTTTCTGGCCGCCATTTTAGCAGGTTAACTTACAAGTTTTACGGAGTCTCGTGGCTCCGCGTTGCTACCTGGAGATGCTTCAGTGGATTCATGGTTTAGAGAAATTCCTATTCCACGAACCTGGCGTGTTTATTTTGCCACTGGATTTGATTTTCGCGGAAAAAATCGTGCTTGTTTTGGGTCGATCGGAGTCCCGACGCTGGCTTCCGTCTCCTACCTTGTCACTATATTATGAAGGAAGGTGAACGGGGACCATTTTCCCCGAAACTTCGTGTACGTATTAAAGACAACAACAGCTCACCACATGGTAAGTTTTATCGATTTTTATTACCATTTTCTAGCAAATTTTCGGACCTAAACTTCGCCTCATATGTTCTCTATATTTTAATATCTACGTGACGCACACAGTGAGCCTGGGTTACCTGTGGGTTAACTACACTTTTTCACGAGATCGTGTGAAGACGAAAGCACTCGTTCTCTGATTAAGCCTAAGCGCTCGTTTCAGTGATTAGGCCTAAGCAATCTCGTAAAATTTTAGCTTTCATTTTACGCTTCGGTTAACTACACTTTTTCACGAGATCGTGTGAAGAAGAAAGCACTCGTTCACTGATTAAGCCTAAGCGCTCGTTTCAGTGATTAGGCCTAAGCACTCTTGTAAAATTTTAGCTTTCATTTTGCAGTTCCGTTAATAACTGCACTTTTCACGAGATCGTGTGAAGAAGAAAGCATTCGTTTACTGATTAAGCCTAGAAAACACTCGCTTCAGTGATTAGGCCTAAGCAATCTCGTAGAATTTTAGCTTTCATTTTACACTTCGGTTAACTACACTTTTTCACGAGATCGTGTGAAGAAGAAAGCACTCATTTACTGATTAAGCCTAAGCGCTCGTTTCAGTGATTAGGCTTAAGCACTCTCGCGAAATTTTGCGGTTTGGTTCTCACAATATATTTAGAACTTTACTTGGGGAGGGGTGGTATTTTCGACTGCGTATCCGCGTATCCGCGTATCCGCGTATCCACTTCACAATATACTTAGAAGTTTACTTGGGGAGGGGTGGTATTTTCGACTGCGTATCCGCGTATCCACTTCACTATATACTTAGAAGTTTACTTGAGGAGGGGTGGTATTTTCAACTGCGTATCCGCGTATCCACTTCACAATATACTTGGAAGTTTACTTGGGGAGGAGTGGTATTTTCCACTGTGTATCCGCGTATCCGCGTATCCACTTCACAACATACTACTTAGAAGTTTACTTGGGGAGGGGTGGTACTTTCGACTGCGTTATCCGCGTATCCAGCCTTTTCAGAGGTGCACCTTCAAAATGGCAGGGTATTCTGGAGTTACTCCGCTTTGAAAATACTTTCCAAAGAGACCTCTCATGATCCAAACGTTGCGGTAAGTCCGGAGAAGCAGCTTTCCTCACTGTGGAGATGCAAACCTGATGAATATTACACAGCACTTCGAAATTAAATATGCAAACATTTGCACCGGTTTTTTCGGAGCGAAAATTCTAACAAACGCGAAACAAAAATTTTAGCTGTCTTGCGCTTTGAAATAACTTTCGAAATAGATGCTTTTCGCTTCAATCTGTTCAGTACTTTGCGAGAAAGAGCTTTCAAGCAGGTTAGCCTAATCGAGTCTTGGCGTTTTGTGTTAATCATTCATAGAGAGGAGTGACACGGCTTCTATTTAACTTCGGAGAAGCACGTATGATTTTCCTGCTTAGCGCTTTGAATATGATTTCCAAGGCTCGTAGTGCGGTAGTCTAAAACACACTGTTTTTTTTTACTGGGTTGCCGTATGGCAATCCCACTCGAAAAATGGGTAGATTATTTTTTTTACTGGGTTGCCAGTATGGTAAACCCAGTTGGGGTCTGCGTTTAGTTTGTTTGTTTTCTTTTTTTTCTTTTTTTCCTTGTCGGTAAAAGTCTTGCCTGTCACTCCCCTGCCAAGTGGTGTCTTTGTGCATAGAGCCTTCTGCGCGTATTTTCTTAGGATCGAGAGGGTAGTGGGAAATGCGTAGATTTCTCTGGTGGACACAGTAGAACGATTAACTTAACCGGCAATGGCGTCGAAAGTCATGTAACGCGAATGGCGTTTTAGTGGATCTTTGGACAAAATATACCCTTATGAAGCTCAATAATGGAAAGTCAATTGGATATACAGGCGGTGAAATCTTAAAAGCGACGAGTAATGGACTTCGACAACAATCTATCGCCCGTCGAGCCAAAATCAAAGTGAGCTGTATTTACCTGAAGTACATGGTAATTTGACACGATTGAGTTTCTTGTCTTCACGCACGCAATGAAATAGGAAGAGGTTTTCGCCTCTAAGAGCAAATATGTTGTTTGCTTCAATAAATGTTTCGCTGGAAAAGGAGTCTGTGGTATTTTCTGCCTTTGTGAATTATAATATCATGTTGTGTATTGAATTTTCGAACTTAAGTTTGAAATGTGATATGGGAGAAATTTTTTAGTATTGCTCTGTAAGCAGGAAGGGTTCACAGGCCTGTTGGAAGCGTGCTTGAGTTTCAACAAAATGAGCCCCAAAATCAGTGAAAAATTGTGACGCAGATGAATAATAAAGTAGCTGCTATTTTAAAAATGATGGAATTACCTGGTGATAAATAACGTCGTACGCGTCTTGGAGAGTAAATTTTGACTTTGCATAAACAAGAGTTGGGCGATTGTGATCTTTGTTTTGACTTCGCTCATTTCATTGTCAAACTTTATAACACTTGACAGAAAAAGAAACTTACAAAAACCCGGTATCTTGCCATCATTTGACACAGATGCTTCACTGTTTGGCGAGTAAACATTCCGCGGTAACTTAATCACGGCGCCCGCTGAATTCCGGCCATGTCACTTTCGATTTTGCGATTTATTTGAACGTAGCAAAAATCTCCCAAAATGTTTGTCGCTGATCGTAACTTTTTATATTCTCTATTCACGGCTCAAAATTAATGTTGTTTTCATGTCGTAAATATTTTATTCTCGATCGACCGTCCCGGAAACTTCCTTCTGCTCTTTCTAAAAACTGTGTATCAATAGTTATTTGCTTTTGCATCAATATTTGTTTTGCATAAAGCAAGCTAACAAAATCTGTACCTTCCTGAGTTCGCATTTGTTAGCGTTAATAGTATTTTCGGTCAGATGCTTTGTTTTATGAGGGATTTATTGTTTTGGTCTCCCATCGTGACACTAACCCCGCAGGACAGGGTTTAACTTCAGTGAACTTTAGTATTACAAAGCTGTCAGATGCTCAGAGGGCACACGTGTGGTGAAAAGAAGTTGTGAGTGGACTTGAAAATTATCAATATGTCAGCCCAGAAGCCAATGTTTCTCGCTTCTCTTTTATTTGTTATTCTTCAGAGACCGGAATGCTGTAGTTCAATACCACACAATTCAGTGCCTTCTGATTTTCTGTAACACGTACCACAGGCGACCCAGTGTATGCTTCATGGAAGCATCTCGTTCTCTCTAAACTCTCTAGATTTTCAATTTCGAATTTAAAGTACTTTAAACGGACGCGACCCGATGACCGTTCGGCACTGCGTGACCGAGACTAAAAATAACTTTGACGGCGTGACGCATAGCTTAAAATAGACTGAAAAAGGTTATCATAGGGAACGGGGATATGTTCTCTCACCCCATGATCTCTTGTCTTTGCCAAATGGCTGGCGTTTGGAATATCCAACAGCCCTAAAACTTTGACACGCTGTTTATTTATTACCTTTCTACAATATCTCAATTTCTTGACTTAAGTTAGCGAATGGTATGCGAGCTTTCTTCTTTTTTTTTTTTTTTTTGCGTGTTTGCGTGACGTGAAAATCAAGAATTGCTTTGTTGGTGGGTTGAAATGAGAGTTAAATCTATGTCGGCCGTTGGCAAAACCAGGATCGGACCGGATCGGACCGGATCGGATCGGATCGACAAAACTCGGACCGGATCAATAACACCAGACAGCGTGCTCAAATTCTGTGCTCTTCTCTCTTGTGTAGTCGTCTCCTCATTTATTGAGACTCGTCGAAATGTCTTTTTTTTTTTTCAGAGGTGATTACAGTTTCCGAAGTGGAATTATGAAAGATACGATGTGACGAATTGACGTCAATAAGCAAATTGACTGCGTACACAACGGTCTTCTTTTTCAAACATAAAAACTGACGACAATTCTTTACTTTACCCCAGTCCCTTCTAATTGCACAATAGCCTGATTTAGCAACACAACGGGAATGTCAGTTGACGATGGCGCGCGCAGCAAAAATATCCATATTACGTCATATTAGTCGAGTCGAATCCCAACTATTCCGCGGGCTCTCCTTTCGTCAATTGACGTTCCCTTTCTAAATCAGGCTGTTGTGCAATTGTCAGGGACTGGGATAATGTAAAAGATTGTTGTCAGTTTTCATGTTTGAAGAAGAAGACCGTCGCGCACGCAGTCAATTCGCTTTTTGACGTCCAATTCGTCACATCGTATCTTTCATGATTCCGCTTCGGAATCTGTAATCACCTCTGGAAAAAAAACATTTCGACGAGTCTCAATAACTGAGGAGACGACTACACAAGAGAGAAAGGCACAGAATTCGACTTTTCCTGTCTTCAGCACGTTGTCTGGTGACCGTCTACTTTTGGCGGGGATTTTGTGATTGACCGGGACCGTGTTTTGTCAATCCGATCCGATCCGGTCCGATCCTGATTTTGACAACGGCCATCTGTGTCAATTGATTCCGATGTGGAATTGTAACCGTGGGAACATTTTTTTGGCTTTCCCTCACAGTCACTATGTTTTGTGACAAGCTCCACCACAGAACAATTCATTCGGGCCGGTCGCTGAACATTACATTCTGGTAAAATGCCGGCAAAGCCAAAAGCATCGATACTTTGAATAAATTTGGTTAAGCGGTTCTGATTATTAATTAAGTTGCTGCTCGCTTGCTTCGCTAACTCCGTCTGCAGGAATCACATTATTTAGCAGACTTTTTGAAAAAAGAATAATAATGAAACAGTGCTACTGAAGACGCACGCGCCTAAACCAACCGGCACCCCAACAAAAGTAAACAGTTTATCCAGCAGTCAAGGGAAAAGTGAGCCCTCCTGAGATTATGTCACGTTTTTAGTGACAATTTGCAATCAAACGTTCCATTCGCAATTCCAATCTTCAGTTCGGCAATTCCAACCTTAAATGGAAATTCAAACCCTCAATTTGGCAATTCCAACCTTCAGTACTTCAATTCAAACCTAATTCAAAAAATTCAAACATGCATGACATTCAAACTTTCAATTCGACAATTCAAATATTCCTTGAATTGAAAGTTTGAATTACCAACATGAATGTTTCAATTGCTGGATTTCCAAACGGAAGGTTTGAATAGCTAAATTGAATGATTAAGATACATGTCGTTCCGCCCAATGTGATAGCTAACCGACCCTAACCCTAATTTTTCATCACTAAAATCAGTGCTTAGACCTAATCATTGAAATGATTGCTTAGACTTAATTATTAAAATGAGTGCTTAGACACAATAATACGTGGGGCGGATCGACTCTGGGGCAGAACGACCGGTTACCATTCGCGCCATGTGAGATGAGCCTCGCCCTTAGAGCAACTTCGCCAATAACGGAATATGTTAAAGACTACTCTCTCCTTGGAACACTTTCATGACAATCATCATAAGGAGTTTTAAAAATTCTTACATTGAGGATCTGTCGAAGGTAATTGCCACTGGCGCTTACTACTGC
>OX421449.1:4219859-4267359 GCA_949126865.1 Montipora capitata
CACTGACAAGTAAAGCTATAATCCGCCTTACCCTCTCGCTTTGGGCTTCCAAGGAAATACAAGCAGCATCGCTTCAGTTTACCGATCACGTTCCTGATTTGTGGTAAAGCACAACTGTGGGAAATTACCAGATTCAGACAATGACTACTGCAGTGTACATATACAGCCTTTGGCGAGCGCTCTCTTATTCGACGCTGAACCCCCACGTTGTCACTGGACATGTTAGCGGCACCATCGTACCCCTGACCCCTCACGTTCTCTATTTCCAGACCAAGACCTTGCAAAGTAGACACTATCGTTTCCCCTATTACCTCGCCGGTTATTCGAGGCAGATTAATAAAGGCAATAAAATCCTCCCTGACATCGTTGTTCTTGTCGATGAAGCGTGCACACAACGCTAGTTGCTCTTTGTTGTGACTAGTTACCTCGTCCGCCATTATACTGTAGAGCTTGGCAGCCTTGATTTCCTCTACCAAATTCTTTAATATGATATCCTGTCCAATAATTTGAACGATCTCATTCTGGATTAAAGGCGACATGTAAGTAATGTTTCTGCTGGAGAGTTGGATATTGTCTAAGTGTTGTTTCAAAATGTCGTCGTGGTTAGCTATCATCTGCAGAGCCGCTAAGAAATTGCCTGTATTTCCACAACGATCTTCGTTCAAGACTTCGTTATCTCCACGCAGGGCAATGCACTGTCGACCACAGAAAAGGATGGCTTCTGAAACACATTTAACGATGTGCCTGTTTCTGGAAATATTCTTCCGCTTTTCGTCATCTATTCGATTGTTCACGTTTTGCTCCGGGTTTTCAATCTAATTAAGGAAGGATTCGGTAGCTATCATTGCATTGTGATGGTATTTCATTTGCTCATGTCTTTTTGCCTTTTCTTGAAGCTTATGCCAGTTTATGAAAGGCTTGTTAACAAAAGCACCCTTATCTTTCCTGCAATGCATAGATAGCATCAAAGCACAGTGTTTACAGAATACTCCATCTACTGAAGGGCTGTAGATCATCCACGAGTACTTACTGAGGTATCGTGACTGAAACCCTCTTCGGCACTGATGAAGAAATCGCGTTGGAAACTTGTAGTTAATCGGTGGCATAAAATGACTTTTAATCAAGTGATACTTCTGACCAACCGTCAGTTTATTTGCGGAAGAAGCAAATTTCTCAGAGGTCGTCAAAAACTTCCCGATCTCATTTATTTCTTGTTGCAACATTGGTTCTAACTGATGCCGCGTTAGATTGTCCTCAGTATTCTCTTGGTACTGGAGCTTGCGATGTCTCTACAATTTTGTAAACAATGCGGAATTGTTAAGGAAATACACATCGGCTTTTCATACAATATTGTGTCCTGACATCAGGAAATGACGATAAGAGACCAGGAGAAACATAAAATGTATTTTCCCTCTTTGTGTGTCGAAAACTTCTATTTTACTACCATTTGCGTCTATCCTAGCCTCCTTCGCAGCCGTTTTTAGAAAAACGGCTGCGAAGGAGGTTACGTCTATCCTTGAAGCGTGACGAATTTTGTGCGAAGTTTTACTTTTCAAACGTTAATGCACTAGTCAGTGGAAAGCCCCGCACCCCCATACCCGGGGAATAGCGGGGCATTAGACCAGGCCTGCCTTCTAAATGAAGCAAATTCCCCGCTATGCGGGGCAATTTCGTACCTCAAAACCAAACTTTTCTCCCCCGCACCCGGAACGATAGAGTACTTCCAAAACTGTAAAGCACAATGTTGACCAAAATTAATATACTTTAAGAATTTTTACCTCAAATTAAACTTTGACAAACATGAAAATCAACAATGCAGTCCATTTCTCATAAAGCCTGAATAAATCTACCTTGAGTTACAGATTTGGCGTTCGAAACTTTACAATCTCTCCAAAAACAGTAATATTAATCACTGGGTTTAGCACAGCCCTGAAAATGGGAATAAAAATACCAGTTTCCTTGGTGTCAAAACCATTAAGATAACAACGACATAAGTCCAAACATGCATTTGACGAGCAGCTTAATCTGACATTATTCCAGTTATTTCCCCTCTATGCATAAGCATACCCAATCTAAAGTACACTCAACTGACTACAATGGTTCACTATCACAACAATTCTCAAAGAGCTATACAAATTTCACTAAGGAAATGGCTTATTACCAAAATTTTATGGCCTCATGATCCAGCTACATTTTGCAAATAACCAAGAAATTACCAAGGTAAGAGAGTAAATCCCCTATATGGAACGTTTTCACTCACGTGACCAGCAGCCATATTGGATTACTGAAACAAAAAAAGTATTTGCAAACAAATAGAGTTCAAATCATTCTTACATGGTGCCCAGTTCTTCCGAGGATGTTACTCACGCGATGCGTGGACTGCCCAAGCGATTTTCTCAAAAACTACCTGAGAGAAATGTTTTCTGCACTCTGAGCTGTCTTTTTGTTCGGCTTGGCCTTCGTTTGCTTTGTGCTCTTTGGCTGTTCGTTATTTTGCCGTTTATTCGGTTTTATTGAATTTAATACGCAAACCTCAACGGGGTTTCCACAAAACACTGACCCCCGGTCAACTGACCCCCTTACTGACCCCCCCACTGACCCACTATAAAATCAATGGGAAAATGAATACTGCTTTCTTAAGCCTCAACAACCCTTTTTAAACGGCATTGTTCAACAGTATTTAAGTCTAAGCACCCATTTTAAAAAGGTTAGTTTTCGATTATTGTTGTGATGGCTGATTACTTCATGTAAGCTAACCTTTTTAAAATGGGTGCTTAGACTTAAATACTGTTGAACAATGCTGTTTAAAAAGGGTTGTTGAGGCTTAAGTAAGCAGTATTCATTTTCCCATTGATTTTATAGGGGGTCAGTAGGGGGTCAGTAAGGGGGTCAGTTGACCGGGGGTCAGTGTTTTGTCGAAACCCACCTCAACGGCAACGGCAACGAGTACAACGGCTGTGTAGGCGAGGGTTATAATTCTGTTCATTTCATTGCCATTCTTTACAAAACAACAACGCGAAATAACCACATTCTGCATATTCGAGAACTTTAACCAACTTTAAGAATTTCTTTTCGAATTTTGACGCTGTCTCACATATTCTGTTTGGGATATTTCTGACAGTGGTAGATAAACTGAATGCATCTAGATTCGTAGGTTGAATATACATGTAAAGTCGTTTTTTAATCGACGTTGTCTCTGGCGTTGTTGCCATTTTTCCTTAAACTGCTTTTTGCCGCCTTAGCGGTGAGCGTCTATCTGCACTTTCGACCATCGGGTTGCGTTGTGTTTCGGCAAATGTTCGCTTAGCACTCATGTTTCTACTCATTTCTCTGCCGTTCATTCAGTTGTTATTGTTTGTGAAGGGCAAATGTGTCTCTTATTTAAACTCCTATTAAATTTTCGAAATGTATTAAAACATAGCGAGAGCCGAAGCTACTTTGCTTGTAATTAAAATATCAAAGAAGAAATCCTCACAGCGTTGAAGGTTTTCTTTAATTTGAAACTAAAAGAAACAAAGCATAAACAAATCCTCCTCGAAAACATCCACGCAACGCGCGAGTAACATCCGTGGAAGAAATGGGGACCATGTCTAAAAATAACTTAAGAAAGATTACCTTCAGTAGAAAGCCTATACGGGGTATTCTCTCTCTTACCTTGATAATCTCTTGAAATAACCCTTCATCGGTAACAAATTGTGAAACTACTCTGAAAACTATAGCAGAGAAAATAAAAAGAATCTAGTGAACTACAGTAGACCTTTGAAAGAGTCCTTGGTAGGAACTTGCATGTTCCACCATTACGCAGACCGTGGTAATGTAGAAACTCAAAAAGACGAAACCCATCGGAGGTAACATTTTCAAGGTTCATCTCACAAAATCATAAAGTGGTGTCACTGTCACCCTCTATGCGTACGTTCGCGTTGCATTCAAATGGAAATACTGAGACAAAAGGTCAACGCTATAAATAAATCGCTAATCAAGCCTAACTATAATCTTTGTCTAATTCCACTACAAGAAATGATAATGAGAGCCCATTACAAACATAAAAAGAATGGATTTTAACTTGACTCGGCCGCCATTTTGAGACCATATGCTCTCCCAGTGATCTTTGCGTGCCTATTCAAGTTGGCGTCAAAATGCAAATCCCCGTCTAAGCCCCGCTCAAGGTCCCCGCTCGCCGATACTTGCGCCAAATGCTGTCGAAAACCCCGCATACCGTGGCAAAAGTGACGGTCCAAAACCGCTGAAATCCCCCGCTAATGCCCCGCATTCCCCGGCTATGGGAGTGCGGGGCTTTCCATTGACTAGTGCATAACGGTTTGTCCGGTCGTGTGTCACTTTTGAGCAATGAAACGTTGGCTGTTATGTTGTGAAATTGACCACGTTTTTGACGGCATACCAGCATGTTTTGTTCACGGGCTCTCCGAGTTTTCAGGTTTTCCGTGAGAGCGGAGATTTATAAATCTGCCTAGGAATCTAGAAGAGTTATAAATCCATCTCCCGCGAGTTTTCAAAGACATGAAATATGGAATTTGGTATACTTTCAAGACTAGTGAACATTGCGAAAATAAGTATGATTTACCTTGCCTTCTATATCTCGCTGAGATAGATCTGAAGTCGTGGTTTCAGCTGGGCTGTCATCGTACACTGCACTGTCATTGTCAGCGTCTGGCTCTTGACGGGGTTCTTTACTGACCCATGTATCGAGAGACTGACAAGATTTAGCTGCAGCCTTCCTCTTTCTATTTTCCTGTTCTCTCCTACTCATAACGTATTACACGCAAACTAATTTTGCATCTTTAGGCGTTCTTGCACCTGTACACTACCCGACGCGTTAGCAGTCGTGTGTGACAAATATCGTGAGATGGCTCCCTTGTCATTGGCTCGGTCGTCTAAACTCCCGTGCAAAGCGTGCGCACGTTAATTTCATTATTCATTTAGATGAGCTCGGACATCTGTGCGCTCATTGAAATGTTCTGAATGGCGCGGGTTACTAGAGTGTGGCTGGTTTTAGTTTCCCAGTGAGTACATTACTGCTTTTTCCATTCTTTGATTTTGTTTAAATATCACTGTGAAGTTTTAAACTTCAGTTTAACCGACTGCACTCCTAACTTGGATATTGAGTATCAAAATGCGGACCTTTGGGGCCTGTAGGGGGGTGCGAACGCACCCCGTGTTCCCCCCCCCCCCCTTCCTGGTTACGGGCCTGAATTTAATATGCCTATATCTACCGTTTAAACATCAAAATACGTTTAACAATGCTATGTTTAAGTGGTTTTGAACTATATTCTCGTTGGGTGCCCCTGATTGTGCTTTTATGGATACTGACATAGATTGTATATGGGCTGCATGGCCTGATTTGTTTTTCATGATCTGCTGTCAACGAGTGTATCCCAAAGCGGACAGCGAAGAGAATTTCATGCAAATGCACCATGGATAAGCGGGGATCTAATTAAGTTGAGTAGAAGAAAGAAAGCGCTTTATAAAGGGCAAAAAAACCTGTGCTCTGTCCGACTGGGACAGATATCATAAATTTAACAACTATATGAAGAAGGAGTGCAACAATCTGGCAGATCAGGGACACCCAACGAGTAATTTCGGTAAATATATATCTGTTCGGAAGGAAGGTCCGCTAGAATTTTCGATTATTCGGCGACTTTCGATTTTCGATCTTCGATTTCTAAACCATTTTCTGTAAGAGATTTCCTAGATATTTTGCATTTTCTGATAGATTTTCCAAGATATTTCGTTAAGGTTCGAAACCGCACTGAAGAGGGCTAGGATTTTCGAAAAGGCCTGAACATTGAAGAGTGCTGGAATTTTCCCCAAAAGGCCTGAAACCCAAAACTGTCGATGGTGACTGATATATTCTTTATATTTAATTGATACCCTTTTCTGCATACTACATTTTTACTAAGCTGCAAAAAGTAGTTTTTCAAGGCGCGAAGCGCGCGCGATTGGCTGTTTTTGCCTCTTAATTCTGTTAATTAGCTTCTGTAGCTTCATAGTTGACAGAAGAAAAGCTACCGGTAAGTGAGGGAAGCGAGCTTTCCTGCGCGAGAGTACGACTTAACTCCTTTCAGTGTCCAAAATTGGAGAATACCATGGCTAGTAACTAACGTCTCAAGTAGATTTACTTATTGGTTATTTTTATAGTTTTTTTATCCCACGCTGAAAATTCAACCGAAAGTCATTGTGTCTAATAACTTGAGATCGACTTCCATGTTTGGTATTTGCGAAGAGAATTGAGACCCGTATTGTCGCTAAAAACAGTAAAAATGACGTTAATCAATCAATGATCAATTATCAGTTATGAAAAGTCCTTCGTTCCACGGGCCATATGAAGTAATCGTCTACAATGTTTTTTTTCCCATCCCGCCAGCCGATGGTATCTGGTATGCGAAGCTCTGAGCGCACGAAAAGCGATGTGGTATGTGTGGTCAGCAGCTGATGTCTCTGTTCAGACGCGCGCAAATATAAGACAGCTAGGACATTTTTAAAATGGTGAAAAGAAGTCTTGTTTAATTATTCTCGCGCACAGTACAATGCTGTTATTGTTGAGAATGTTCAGCTGTTGAACATAACACTAACATCTACCTGACCTACAGGAACTTTCACTACTCTCTGAGATTCACTTTTCATTTCTAGGTTCCGTTGAAATGTAACTTATTTAAAAGCACTACCCGTATGCATCAGTAACTTAGCGTTCACACGACTACAACGAAACGACTCTTTCTAAAAATTCAGAATATGATCATCTACTGCGCTTTTTTCCCTGAGATACACTGTAGTTTATCTTGTCAACCTAATCTGACAATCCGAGATCCAAGTTCTACCGAATGCGGCAAAATATTCACTAAGCAGGTGAGAGCTCCCGCCCCCCGGGGGGGGGGGGGGTACTTGTCCCATGTTGGCTATAGGAGTGCCGCTGAAATCCTGAAAGCAGAGTGCCCAAAATCCATACCCTATCCAGCGGCACGCACCCTTGTAGGTAAGGAAGTAAAGACCGGTAACAGCTCAAAGCCTTTTTGGAACTGTGTCCGATCAAAGAGAAAAGTTAAGTGTGACCTAGTGTCCTTAAAGGCGAACGATTCGTATCTTAACGACGATCTGAGTATTGCCAACTGTATGAATTCTTATTTCTCATCGGTCTTTACTGTTGAGGATAACGAAAACTTTCCCGACCTCGAATAATAATTATGTAATATCTTTTGTTCTGCCACGGAAGTTGAGAAATTGCTAAGAAATTTGAATATCTATAATTAAATCCCCTGGGCCCGAATGCATTTCACCTCGCATCCTTAGAGAATGTGCTCAAGTGTTGTCATCTCCACTGGCTTTATTTCTGAAAACATCTTTCAGTCTCAAGGTCAACTACCATGTATATGGCAGTCGGCCCACATCACTCCAGTTCACAAGAAAGGCTGAGCAAAAATTTCATGGAGAACTACCCAAATATCACTGACTTGTATTGTATGCAAGATTGCAGAAGCTGTGGAAAGGACCCGTGTGGTCAACGTTTGGTCAGATCTCACTCTTTTTAACCTAGACCAATTTACGTATCTAAGGGGTAAATCTACGTTGGCACCCCGTTGGCACAATTACTTACATGTTACAACGACTGGGCAAAGGCTAGGAATCGCTCGCAGCAAACGGATATCATCTTCTTAGATCTCTCTAAGGCTTTCGACAGTGTGCCACATGAGCGTTTGTTGCTGAAACTACAACGGCATGGGATAGATGGCTCTCTACTACTGTGGATTAGAAATTTCTTGACGAATAGAAGTTAAGGGGCAATTGTTCAGACTGGTCAGCCCGTGATTTCAGGCGTGCCCCAAGAAACAATACTCGGCCCAATCACATTTATTATCTATATACACCCTTTTAAAAAGTCTAACATATGCCGTTTTCCGCTATTGACGTCGCGCTCATGCTTTAAATTTTATTTAGAAATGTACAAAGGCTTAAAACTTTTCCGATTTCTTTTCTTGTTTTAAGCCTTTGTACATTTCTGAATAAAATTTGAAAGCACGAGTTTGACGTCATAAGCGAAAAACTTATTAAAAGGTGCATAAATGATATTTCGGCAGGGTTGTCCTAAAAGCCGGAATCCGGAATCCGGAATCACAGGTCATTGTTTTACCAATACAGAGAGTAAAAACTATAAAACATTCATAAAAGCTAACCTTAGGCCTAATTAGGCCTAAACAAACGTTTTTAGGCCTAAGGTTAGCTTTTATGAATGTTTTATAGTTTTTACTCTCTGTATTGGTAAAACAATGACCTGTGATTCCGGATTCCGGATTCCGGCTTTTAGGACAACCCTTTCGGCAAACATAACATCAACAGTCAAAATCTACGCTGACATAGACACCTTTGGTTTCCTTTTTTTCAGTTGGACAGTGAAACTCACAAATACAGACTTTGAACTCTCGAGAATCGTATAAGCGTAATTTTATTCGATCTGAAAATTAATACAACAACGTATTTACAAACAAAAAGATTTACGCTAATCAGCAAAATCAAAGTCGAGTGACCCACGCGGTCAATGTAATCTCACACGCGACCTATTTGTATAATCTCTCTGATAGAGTTCTAACAGAAACAACTTAGATCACAGACTTATAAACGATCAATAAACCAAAGATGAATTAACTCACTTCGTGACGAGATTCCAAAGTTAACCTTGAACTAACAGACAGACGGGATAGCCATAAAAGCCAAAACTTAATTTGATTGCTCCACGTGTACTGAAAAACTACTTAACTCTCATTCTTTTTCAAGTTACAAATCGTATATTATTACAGATCAAACTAAACGTCATTTCCTATAGTACACAAATTAAGTGTCACGCTATCTTCGTAGCAGTCATTGAAACAACGGGCATTTTCCACTTGCTCGGGGATATCACGCAAAAAAGCTAGTTGCTGGGCAACGGACGATGTGCGCTGGTGCTTCCGCCATTTTGGATTCCGGGAGGGATCCTGGTAACGAGATATAAAGAAGGTCGCCATAACGAGGCTTCGGTGAACGTCACGAGCAGGAAGGTGTGTGTTTTGCTCTAACCAAGACGCTACAAGGTGCAATCTTTACAGTTAACAATCTTTTAATGGACAGCGACAAGCTCTACAATATGTAGGAACAATCAGGGTAAATCACTATGGGTCTCAGAGAATCAAAACTGTCCTTCCTCTCTTACGAGGAAGCGACAAAGAGAGGTAAAATTTTCAGGTCACGAATGAGAGATCTCAAACTGTGTCTACAAGATCAAGTAAAAGTTCGTTATTTATTCCAGCTGATCTTCATTTTGTTTTTTTGGTTCTTGTTCTAGTGACGGACGATGAAATGCAACGCTTAAGATTGGCGTTTAAACGCTGTTCTGGAGTTAGCGGATTTATGCCGCAGCCAGTTTTTGCTCGAGAAGTTCTTGGAGATGGTGTCCCTAGTAAAGTCACTGAGGTTGTGTTTGACATCACCTTGATTTCTTAGGTTGATCTCTTGTGTAAATGTATATTTGATTCCTGTTAAAACTAGTATTTATCTTACAGCATATTTATGCAGCCTTTGGAGGTACCAACAAGGGAATAACATTTCGCGATTTGCTCTGTGGTCTTGTTCTTCTTACTCGGGGCACACGTGAAGAAAAGATAAAATGTAAGCCTGCTTTTAACGTGTCAGGCCTAAGGGCTTGATAAATCGTGGGTTTGGATCGTTTGATTATCCATTTTATAAAATAACTTCGTTTTCTTTTGTCTTGTATCTTGTCGAAATGTAGTTATTTTTAATATCTACTCAACGGACGGAGCATTCATCCACAAGGACAACATGGAGAGTTCAATTTTAGCTTGTGATGGAGGAAATATTCCTCAGCCAGTCATCGATTGCTTCTCTGAGGTACTCAATCGTAGATTTTTTAAACGTTTTTTAGTTTATCAGCCTTTGATCGCAACTATTTATTGTATTAGATTTTCCCAATTTGTATGATGAAAACATTTTGCGTCATGAATTATAAGTATTGCCTAATCGCATCACCGGTTTACATTCCACTTTTCACGTACATAAAGTGTACTTTCCGTAAATGCGGTCATGATGTTGACGAGACTTCTAACGTCACGCACGTTTATTTTTTCTGCCTGCTAAAGATCTCAGAATTTTGACATATTTAATTTGGAATAACAATTTCCTTAAATATTGGAATAACAATATTTCCTTAAATTGATTACGGTTTAAATTTGAAGCAACCTAATTTAGCAGAGAGTTTTACCAGCCCTTTCTTGTTTAAACCCTTTACAGGAGAATTAAGACAAGGGCCTAATGATTGTTTTTCATGTAATAAGCTTCACTTAATTAATGTCACATTTGGTGTTTTCAACATCTTATTTTTCCTTTTATGTAGTTCCTTTTTCTCTTCCAAAAAATATGTTTGACAACTTTTTTGATGAACAAAATATGATCTGTACATTCCTGTTGTCACAAGTGGTGACTGAAAATAATTATCAGATATGTGGTTACTTTAATAGCTATATTATTAGTAGATGCTACAGTCTGTGCTGTTAAGACCGTTGGTTATGATGAAAAGAGTCATATACGAGAGATGGTTTAACTTGCTCTGATAAATGCTGTAGCCAGTCACTTTGTAGGTAGTGGCAAAGGCCTGTCATATAATCTGGAAATGTTATTTGCCAGAGGGTCGCCTTATAACTCATTAGTTTGCAAAACATTTTTGAAAAATGGTAGATGAGTTGAACAGTACTCACAATTTCTTTTGTTTTACAATAATTCCTCTGGAATCTCAACTGAATTGTCTTGTCACTGAAACAGTCACATAATATAAACATTTATGTTATTTAACTGACTAAATTATTGGTTATCTACTTGCTTTGTTTGTAGTGCGATCGACTGTCATTCGAAGAGTTTTCCAGTTGGTTGCTTAAGAACCCCGATGTGACAACCCTGACAAGATGGCTTCTGATTGTGAGCAATGGCTGCAGTATGCAGTTGACTGACAGCAGTGAGACACCAACATTTTACCAGACTTTGGCCAGTGTTACTCATTGTAAGTTCCATAATGTTAATATTAATCGCTCTGTTCAAGTTGTATTTTGAACAATGAATGAAAATTCACCAAGTTCAATATACACGTAGGCCGGAAAAGAACCTGAATATAGTAGGATAAACCACAAAAATGTAATTTCTGGTGGCAAAGTCTTTATTGCTGGCGAGCCTTATCGAGGCAGCAGCCTATGCTTGATATTAGCAAAAAAAATCAAAATTTGTGGGATGAAAGATTGGAAGCAGCTAGGTGCAGTCGATTGTGGTGTTATCCTTTCTATAATCCGGGGTATTGATACCCGTGATGACGTCACGTCACGTGAAGGGAATCTTACAGCCTCACAGCCTTCTAGTCGAGTACCTTTCCAGTGGGTCATCATTGATCATCATTTGACGGTACATGTTCAGTAAGTCTTTGAACCTCCTACATTTGACCACCTAGTCAAATTGTTCTTCAATGTCTTCAACCGTTGAGCGTAGATAAAATCAGTGCTCAAGCTAGACCACGAGCAGTCGTCCATCTTTCCAAAGAGCCACGCATGATGGGTGAAATTATTATTTTATGCAAATTAGTGGTAAAAACGTGGCGTGTCACGCAATCGTGCACTCTGCTATGTCAAACAAAAATAAGAGACTACTCACAGTCTATTCTCAAGCATGACAATAAATTCAAATTGTCGTTTGCGCAACTACGCTCAGTATTTCTCTAAAGGTAACACTTGTGCTGAAAAGGACCAGAAATTTCAGAAGAACAGAAGTTTAAATTCAAAGAATGAACTGACATGCCATTGTTTTGAAATTATGCCTTTACTTCCAAAATAGTAACACCTGCCACACAGGCTGAAGATATGCACACCTTTCTTTGCTCTTTTAATACTTTCATGCACATATCGAGTACCCTCTTGCTTCAAAATTTGCAGCTGCTTTACAGAAAATACCTGTCCAGTAACTGCTCACAGTTTCCACGCCTAGACTCACTTTCACACTAAAACTCCTAGTTCTTAATTTACAGTACCATGCATAATTATGGAATTGAAATTTTGAAAATAGCCCATGAGTGCACGCATCTTAAAATCAAGTTGACACATGCAGCCCTCAAAATAGCCTCCCATGCAGACATTAGACATGCATTCCTGCCCCACTGACTTCTACTAAAACAAAAAACCCCTTCTGTTCAATGGCTGTTTGCCCACTATTTAAAGAAACCAATCAGCATTGACTATTATTGTGTTGTGCATAACCAATCTCATGCTGTGAAAGAATGCCATACAAAACACGGGTTTACCCTAGACTGGAAAACATCCTCTGATTGGTCCGTAGTCCAAGTCCCTAAGAATGTCTGTGTGGGAGGCTACCCTAAAATTTTTTACACAGTTTTGAAGTATTAAGATTTTCAAGTTTCAGAAAGGGGTTCCCATGGGAAGGTTATCCACTCATCAACATCACCACCACTGTCATCATCATCATTCGTGAATTTTTCTCATTAGTTTGTGTACAAGTACAGCTGTAGCTTTAAAATAAGTTCACCCTTCCAAGTTATATAATGGCATGATATTTGATGATTTCATCTAGAGCTACATGTATCACGGAAAGATGTACTCAACTTTAATAATACTTATTTTCTCTGTAATTCACCAAATTTTTGCTGAAAATTGTCTTATTTCATTTTGAGGACATTTTGTAATTTTGATTGACCACTCGTTTCAGTGTGACTCAGTGTTAGTGAGCTGCATTTGTGTAATTGCTGCCTGAGGTTCTTTGGTAGTCCTGAATTGGAATCCACCACATTGTTTGGGTTTTTCAGCATGCTATGCTTGATTTGTAATAGATCTCCATATAGAAAATGGACCATTATGCTGTATAAATACTGTATAGATAACACACATTGTGGTAATTAATGTTCCAATTTGTTATAGTGCAAGAATCGGATGTGATGGAACTAGAGAAGAGGTACTGGACCTTAAAATCTGGGACAAAAACTGGCAAATTTGATTTGGAAACATTCACATCTCTTGTGTCCCCTCCCATTCCACAGTGTCTTTGTCCAGGTATAAATGAATGTTTTATTTGTATAGGTAATCATACAACTTCGAGTTCAATTTGGAAATGTGGGTTTTTCAAAAAGTTTCAAAATGTGAATGCAATTTGAGCTTTTTGAAAAACACACGAGTGGAAATTATTTCCAAATTGAAGGAAAAAAGTCGTATGATTACTTTTTAATAGATTAAATGTACATAACAAATTACAGAGCAAATTCTGGTTTGGAAGTGACACATACCACAAGTTCAAGCAAGTTCAAGTTTCAAGCCACCAAAACAAGAGATTCGTTTGGTTCTTACCAAACCCTATTGTTTAGTAGTATTATAGGCAATCAAAAGCGAGAATTCTGTGAGTAAATTGCACTGAATTAACTATTTTTGCACTGAATGAACTCTTTTTTTGACAAAGTTAAATGCAGTTTAACTGAGTTAACAACTAGGAGTGACTTCAGTCAATTGTCGTCAGTCACTGGTTTTGTTATATATTTGGGCATGCGTTGGATCATAGTTAATAGAGGGGACTCGTTTGGAAGCTCGGCAAATAAACATCAAAGGAGCAAACAAAGATGCCAAGATTTAGGTTGGAAAGTCCACAACCGTGCACAATCTTTTGTTTTGAGCTCATACACTATGCATGGACAAAAACCTACAACAAAGAAAGTTTTCGGGTTTCACAACCATTCCCGTCTATTAACTATGGTTGGATTCCTCGTGCTTTGGGTAGAGCTTATTCATCGGTTTCGAGGGGAGTAGGAGCTCCTCTACTTTCCACTGGTTTTCAGTGTGATGTGTTTACAAAAGAACTGCACTGCTCTCAGCCAATCAGAATTGAGTAATTTGGTTATGTATACATATATGTACTGTAATTATTATTAAGTATCCATAAGAAATACGTGTAATATAAATTATTTTTTAGTACGTACTATAGTTCAAAGATAATCCAATTGAAAGTGATTATTGCGGTTTGTGAAGCAACTTAAACAGTTGCAATCAGAAGCCTGAAAAAAAAATCCACACTTGATTGGAACTTCAACCCATGACGTTCAATTTTATACATGTAGGCGTCTGCTAAAGTTGCTTCACAATCTGCAACGATCACTTTTACTTTAATCGACATACATGTGCCTGCAGTTCAAATAAATTATGATATTTCATATATTCACTATCACAGGTTCAAAGATACATGTAGTCATTAAAAAATACATAATTTTAAAAAAGTGCTAACCACAGAACTAAACTTTCAGCGTTGAACCATAATCAACCACAACACATTAGTTTCAAGAAAATGTCAAAAACAAGGCGTTTGCAGTTACCTTAAGCTATTATCTTATTTTAATTGAAGGACTTTTTAACGCATTTGATGAAAATCAAGATGGCCACATTGATTTTCGTGAATTAGCTTGTGGGATCTCCAAATGCTGCCGGGGTCCAAACTCAGAACGGCAAAAATGTGAGTATGGTGACAGTCTGTCTGTGGTGTTCAATTTTCTTGATCCTTATGTTTTGATGTTTGATTATTCAAAATTGTCATTTTGTTACATTTGTGTTTCATTGCAGTATTATTGATTTTCATAACTCAGCAGTGTAGACTTTTTAAAATTAGAGCTGAGCTGGCACAGTGGTGAGAGTACCTCACCTTTCACCAGTGTGATGATTGCAATCATTGTAATTGTAAATACTGTATATGTAACGCTACACTTTCCATGAGCAAATCATAATTTTAATACCTTTAAAATCGCTACCCTTAATATGTACAAGGTCTTAAAGATTTTACAAGATCTTGTATAAATCATAATATTATTCAGGGCTTGAAATTGCGACCAATACAGTCGCATTTGTGACTGAATTTTTTCCCTTTGCGACTAAAATATCTGGAGAAGTCGCAAATTTGCAACTTGTTTTCATCTTCGCTCTTTCTAAACAAAAAGGTTAGCAGTTGCCACTTTGCTGCTCTTTTCACTAAAATAAATTAAGAAAATGTCAAAATTATTTTTTCTCGCCTTGAGTTTTCTTTCAATCTGAAGATAGCGTAATTGTAGCGTAATTTCGCTGCGATGTTACGTGCACAACTCCATTCCTTTGATATCATTCGCCATTTTCAGCAGTTTCTTTCAACACAAGTATTGTGGGCTCATATTTTGTTTTGCTACACTGCTGACAACACAATACAGCATGACGATTTTAATTTGCGACTTGATTTTGCGAAATTGCGACTACATTTTTGTATCTTTTCACAAAATTGCAACTGGATTTTTTCGCTAATTTCAAGCCCTGTAATGATACACTGTAAGATATGTGTTGATATTAATTATAAGATCTTAGTGAGATCTTGTTTAAATCTTTGATCTTAATATAATTTGTTAGTGCAGATTTTAAGACATTGTTTTGCTTATCACATTTTAATAGAAAAATTCAATGTTGTTGGCATTTTCAGATCTTAATTGTAAGGTCTTGAGAAAAATCATACTAGATTTTAACAGAAAAGATTTCAGTAAAGATCTTGCCTCAGGGTTCCCTACTCAATTGACACTTACTGTAAAATAAATTAAAAAATACTATGGTTGTGTTGAAATCAAAATGTTGGTTTTGGTGAAAGGGAAGCCAGAGTGACCTAAGATTTGATTTACCGTCTATCCTATTAAAGCACCTGTATTCGGCTAGATGAACGTGAGACTTAAACAGGGTTGGACACTTAATTTTGAGAGCACTTGCCATTCGCGGCAAGTGACCCTCAAAATGCACTCACCCGGATCAGTTTTCACTCGACGAAAAGTGTACCAACCTCCCCCCCCCCCCCCCCCCCAATCTCTCCAACCAATTTAGCCATCTTTCATTTTTGCTATTTAATACCATTCACTTCCAACGTCGTCAAGCACGTGGCAGCCCAAGGATTATTATTTCAATGAAAAATTCTATTAAAGACCTTAAATCCCAAGAGATATCCCTGCAGTTTGTGAGTAAATGTGTCTGTTCTTCTGAAGAGCGGTTTTAAGGCGCCATGTTTGCCTAGTCACCGATGGCTCGATAGTGACCAGCAGTATCACTGACCTGGAAGCCATATTTCATATAATCTGTCTATTTACGAAGCCCAATATTAATGTTGCCTTTTAGCCCCAGTTTATTAGACAGTTCGGAATATCAAACTTTGTTATATACCTAGACTTTCGCTCAACAAAATGATCACTGTGATTGGTTGATTCTTTGTCACGTGGCCCTGATCAAATTCAAATGTATCCCGACCAGGATACATTTCCACAGTTGTTGCCCACTCCGGATGTTTTACTGCGATATTGCAGGAAAAGTCTAAACTTAATGTCTGGTCCCTTAGGAAACTAGTTAGTTTTGTTTTCCCTTGAGTCCTGATGTTTCCGTTGACTTCGTCTCGGGAAACATCAGGACTCTCGGGAAAACAAAACTAACTGTTTCCCTCGAGACCATACATTAAGTGTAAAATTTATTGTAAAATAGAAATGGTAAGTTTATGTTTAGGGATTTTCTTGGCAAAATGGAATGCAAAAAGCAGTGTTTATTTTGCAATTTAAATAAATTTGTGGCGGTGAAAATCGTACTCGCCAAATGAGCAAGTGATCGCTTGCCGGACACTTTAGAGACTTGCCTGGGTGAGCGGGCGATTGCTGATGTCCAACCCTGCTTTAATAAAGTGATTTTTCTTATGATTATAAAATTATTACAGTGTAATTTATTTATTTATTGCCTACTAAACAAATTTTTGGCATTGGATATTTCACATTTAGCCATTTTGGAAATGAGGAATAATTGACATGTATAATTTGTTTTTTGTACAGTGAAAATTATACATGTGCACTGTATTTATGTGAATAATGCATGTCCCAAGTTCATGCCACACTTGTCAGTCTGTCAGGTAACCTAAAAGTCCTTCTTATTTTGTCAGTCTACTTTAAGGTCTTTGATTGTGATGGAGATGGATTTCTCACAAGAAGTGACATTGAAGTGATGTGTAAAGCCCTTATAGAAATCAGAAAAGAAAATGTTGGGGAAAAGGTTGGTTTTCAAGTCATGATTCTAGTGGTTGATTTTCTAGAGTTTATTTTTGTCCTTGACAAAGTGTTTGTTGTACTTCTGATATATGTGGCAAGCAGAGTATGTTTTACTTAATTTTCTTTTTTACAGGATGCAAGTGCTATCTGGGATAAGGATCTATCTGTGATGGCTGCAGAAATACTCAGTGACTGCAGAAAAGAAGAGGTTGGCAATACTTCCTAAAATATTAAGAGAGACTATGCTTGCTTACACAACAAGCCGATATTGGTTTAATGAAAGACAAGAAGACAGCTCATTTTTCATGATTTCAGAATGGTCAAATCAGTTTGGAAGAGTATAAGGAGTGGGCTGCCAGTCGATCATTTTCTCAATGGTTTCCCAAGTTGTTAGTCCAGGTATGTTGTGAAGGTTGTAAAATGCATTGAATATGATCTTGAAGTGCTCCTAATCTCAAAATTTTTCATTCCAGTGAAAGTCAAATTTCAGCACCATTAAACATGCATTTTGTGGTACATGTAACTGGTGGGATTGTGCATCCAGAAGGCTGCATGAGTTGCTGAAAGTTGACACAATAATTGGCATTCATTTCTCCTGCGGCTGAAACTCATGACAGGCATGTACCTGTCCCTGAGATGATGTTTTTTATTCCACTTTGAAAGATTTTTTGCAATGCAAAGCAGTCTGTACATAACGAGACTCATCTCAGGAATACAATGGATATTTGTACAGTATATCCGGGATATACTGTACGCCTGATCATTAAGTCTTAATTAGTCTATTATTAATAAGCATTCAAGAAACCTTTCATTTTGAAGCTTTGTGCTTTTTCCATCAGACTAGTAATTACTGATTTTCTTTGTTGACGTACATTGTGTAAAATGAAACAACCTGCATGGAAATCTCTCAACTCCCCGACAAACTTCCTAGAGATACACTTTTTTGAATAAAAGATCTGAACCATGCTATTGCATTGTGGGAAGCCTTGATTTGGAAAACTTCTTTTGTTTTTTTTTTAGGTCTGTCACATTGTTTTGGGATTAAAACCACTTACTAGAGAGGTTGAACGACAAGTTGTCAGGTACACAGGAGGTTTCTGGATATTTATTTTGTTGGATTGTCTTTTAATGTCTTGTTACTTTATCACCTCAAATGTTAGAGAAAACGATTTGTAAAAAGCAGCAGAACAGGGGTTTTGGCATGAGCCAGGTTGTGGGTCAAATAACTTGCTTTTTGGGGCCAAGAACTTAAGTTTTATTTCATCTTGTGTGTAGTGAGGCCTGTCACAATTATAGCGAAATATTAGCCAAATTCAGACAACTGTCTGGTACAGAATTGAAATTGTACAGGTGGCTTCAAATGCAGAGATTTGCACTACTAAGGGATTAAAATTCAGAAATCATCCAGGTAGCATAGCCCTTAGCTATAGCGTCATCCTAGCAGTAAGGCCCAATGGTTTTTCAGTGATACTCAACACTCTTCGTTTTTTTTACGCTTTCAATCATGAGAGCGAAACTTATATATTTTCCTTGGTCTAATGCAAGACAATTTTACGTGTCAATGATGGGGGCCAACTGCATGTTTCAGGGATGAATGGGTTAACAACATCTACTGTAGGTCCGCAGAAAAAAAACTATGTCCTCTTTAAACTACCCTTAACCCATTGACACCCCAAACGCCCTAAGGACACCCCTAGTTGACGAATAAAATAGTCTGGGGTAAGAAAGAGTAAAATCTGTTACGTCTCGCTCCCAGGGGTCAATGGGTTATGTTATTTTATAACCCAAAAAGAAAGTGTGAAGTTAAAAATAAATAGAGCGTTTTCACTCACATGACCAGCAGCCATATTGGATTACTGAAACAAAAGAAACTATTTCCATAAAAATAGATTTCAATTCCCGGAGGATTAGTTTGGTACACCATCGTGGCCACCATGTCTTTGTTTTGGAACACCAACATGATGTCATGTGGGAACACTCTAATACAGCTCTACACATGTACATTGTAGGTGTTTAGAATGAGCAGTTTTCCGGAATGATTTTTTCTTGCTGTAAATGTCACACCTCCACAGTCTCCTAACCATGTACATTACCATAACAACTCAGTACTTGACATTTATAAACATTTTCAGTCCCTATGCACGCAGCACCACAGTTTGGTTCAAAATCCAGCCCTTAGCAAAACTTGTCATTATTTGTTTCTGCTATGACTTCTTCAGCCCTGATTTGACTAGTGTTTTTTTTCATTCTATTGCTTATTAGAGGGTGGCTTGAACGCGAGTACCAGCATGATCTCAAACCAAACAGTATTTGGTATCTGGTCGCCATTTCATGGTGGCAGATCTGGAAAGTGTACCTCAGTTATCAGGTCAGTGGATTTGCAAACTTTTTGCAGCTGGCAACCAGTTATTAATTTTATTGCTAACAGAGTTGACTATCAGAGCAGAAGTTGTGGTGCCTGTTGACCCATTGAATCCATCTGAGGAAATACAAAAACTCTTATTAGTTTGGGAATCAAACATGTGACCCCCAGATCACCCTTTGTTCATGTGCTGACGAACTGATATTATTTTTATTATCTGAGCGACTTATGTAAAAAGGAAATTATTTCTAATAATCTCAATATGTCTTCTTAAATCTTAAGCCTTATATTAGACGAAGCTCAACTGGCACCCTAACCAAGAATGGTTCACTGCCAACAAGACTAGGTGAAGTCACCAGGACGTCAATAGGAAATCCAGGACAGGCTTGGACAAACAACTCAAATCAAAAGCCATCAACTCTGCCACGGCGTACCTCACAGCCTGCATTTACTCAGGGACAAATGACAGTGAGTCCATCAGTTGTGATGAATGGTCACTGTTCACAAGAGACAGAATGTGGCACCCAAGTCCCAGGACCAATAGACAATGTCCCGCTTGTTGAACCTGAAACGCGGAAGGTGAGGACTTCTCTTTGTGGGAGCTTTTGGTAATATTGTTGATAGTTCATTTTTTGGTATTGTCCTGTTCCATCTTCTTTATGGCTAAGACAAAGAGTTTTATGACCTTTATCTGGCATTGTTCACTTATTTATTTATTCATCAATTACAGATTCGCTCCACAAAATTACAAACATATAATGACTTAATTGATAAGTAGTATTAATCGCTACAGCCACAGAAAAGCCGCCTGGTCTTAGACTTGGCACACAACATCTTTTGTAAACAAAATTTAGTTGCCTCGGACTCTCCACTTGACAACAATTTCTTGGTTGTGGCAAAATATATATTATGAAATGAGAACTCATCAAAAGGTGAGCCGAGTTTACAGTATTCACCCTAAGTTTTAACTTTTTTGCTGTCGACAAGACTCATGGTGAAAACCATTCTGTGTTTTCGTTAAGGTGTGCCGCTGACAAGAAAAAGACTGCAATGCGGCCCCAAAAATGTATTTCCACGATGCCCCTTTATCCCTTTGTTGAACGCACAGAGCATCCCAAAGAATCCACATATGGCCTACATTTTTTTTTAATGAAAGTTCTAAGCCAGTAGTATTAGGGGAAAGATACTACAGAGGGTAGCTGCAATCAAGCAGTTTTCAGTGGCAAAGGTGTTACTTTGTGAGCGTGATCCAGGCTCCCAGATAATCGGGAAAGTGAAAACTATGCGTGACAACAACTGTACACTGGTATCTAATCTCTTAACAATACGTTTGGAAACCAATGTTTCAAAGGTATGCTGCAACTTTAATACACAGTTTGAGTATTGTCTTGAACGGCTAATCTTTAAAATGAGCTCATTGGGTTTGAAGCAGTTGGCGTGGTTGTCTTCAACTTCATTCTGCTTGCAGCATACATGTATACATGTTGTCGGTCAAATCCGTTCTCAGGTCGAATCCGTTTTTACCTAGGTTAAATTGGTGATCCTCATTTGATTAAAGCAGCTATCAACCCCACAAAAATGACTGTAAACACCTTTACCTTCCCTCAAGCACTGTCTTACCCTTCTCAACACATCTTTATATTTTAGATCATCCTATCAGTTTCTGTATTCATACACTTGTCAACATTACAACATGGCAAGGGATCAAAGAACTGTACTATGCATTTACCGGTTCTCGAACTCTGGCCCTCCAGATCTATAGTCCTGTGTCTTCACCACTACACTACAACGACGAACATGCTCAACACACCAGACTTCTCATCATTATTTATTTTCCTATAATAAGTCAATTGATATCCACGTATAATAACCAAAACTGATCCTAACCTGACCCTAATTTTTTCTCTAGGCTTAATTTAGGCTCCAAGAAAGTTTCTTCCATTCATCTGAGTACGTATTCAACCTACAGTAGGTAAAATGAAGATCACCAATTTAACTCGGGTAAAAGCAGATTCAGCCTGAAAACGGATTTTACCAGCAACATACATATATTTCTGGACTGAGTTTTACAAAGCAGAGTTGGGTTTAACCATTACCCATGGATTGCTTGGACAGTTGGCCCATTTATCACCTAGCTTTTTTCATCTACAGTAACCTTTCCTCTTTCGAATTTTGTCGCACTTAGGTGATGGTTCTGACTGGTGAAGGAGGCAAATTAAAACGTAACATACCGTTGTGCAGAGGTAGAGACTTTGAGATTATCCCTGAGCCTGTATGGAGAGCTCTTCAGCAGTGGTATGGTGGTGGACCACCTCTGCCAAGAACGGTTAGTCAAGTCACATTGTCAAGCAAATGGTCAAAACAATTACTCAACAAAACACTCAGTTTGTTGTCAGTGAAAAAACATGCTGGTACAAGGCTGCTGCCTAACGGCCACCTGGTTGCCTGGGGCGCCTAATTTGCGAGCGCGGGCGACCAAATTTCTGAACAAGTAGCTCAAACGGGCAACGTACTTGATTCATCCTCACTTTCTCGTAAAGGAAAGGAACTTTATTTAAGTGTCTAGTCGTTCTAGCGCTGGAGCACTAATTGGGGACACTGTAAACTGAAATTAAGGATGAAAGCAAATCAAGTCAAAGTACATGACAAATTTGATCCCAGCTGGAATGAATTAATTCTGGGCTCTTGAAAAAATGACTCGGGCTACTATAAACTTTTAATGTTGGAAGCCCGAAGATTTTCTTATGCAGCAGCCTTCTGGTAACTGATAATTATTATCCAATTTGTGCATAATATTTATTTTCAATTTTCTTGCTCCCAATGTTGTTTATTATTGATATCATTACAGGAATACATGCTATCATTGAAATAGTTTCAACACTCCTGACTGAGCTTAACTTACCCCGGTAATTTGCTTACATTATAATGTAAGAGGGTATCAACCGGAACTTAAAAATAATGAAAAAAGAGACGGACCTCACAAAGTGATTCTTTGTGTTGAGATGCTGTGGATGCATTATTCATGACTCAGGTTATTCTAAAAGAAGATAAACAAGTAAATTATTTGCAAACAGATTGCTTACAAGTCTTCTGCCATTGTGCAAGTTTGTGCAATAAATGCAGAAAATTAATTTTGTGCATTTATTTCAGAATTAATTTTCTCAAAGCTTTAATTGTTTTACATGCTTTGAAGGGCTCATGCAGATGATTGAATATACAGTACTTGATACAGAGCTCTCTGAAAAGTTAATTTGTGAAAAGAAAACCTTCAACAGCAATCTGTTTGCAACATTTTAAAATACTGTTGTCAAAATGTTAAATCATTAATTTTTTTTTATTTTCAAAGAAAAATCTTTTATGAGTTGCATCTCTGTTTTTTCATTGTTTAAAAATCACCAGTTGGATCATCTGCTATAGACCACTTTCATAAATGGCGACTAAATTTGCATTCTTTTGTATTTATGTTAAGTAGACCTATTGCCCTCATTTTGAAATAAATATTCTTTTGAAATTTGCTCGTCGTAACGAGGCTAGAAAGGCTTATTAGCATCAAAACAAAAGAACATTTTATTTGGCCGCCATTATGAAAGAGGTCTATGCTTGGATGAATACAAACAAAACCAGGAAGTGCTGCAACTCTTTTTATAGCATTAAAAAATTAATAGTGACAAATGTAATTATTTGTGCAGGTCATTACACCAACCAATGGTGATCCAAACCCGGAGCTGGAGCTCTATCCGGTCACACTGAGGCTCTTTCGTCATTCTCCACCTCCAACCCGTGGCGGCATTACAACATGGACGGGTGTTGGATTTGGCCTGAGTAGCTTTGGATTTGGTACCAATTCCTTGACTACTCCTCATGCCCCACCTAAGAGGTACATGGCATATGTGGCTGCCTTTAGTAGAATGAACACCATTCAGCAGGTATGTAGTGCATCAGATGGCTGTGTAGGAGTTACGTCTACATGTATTCTAAGCCTATTAATTTTGCATACTTGGGAGACATTCTGCAGTCCATTTTCATAAGCATAAATTTAATTATTACATTAATTTAATAATGTATGTTACCTTTTCAGTCTGGCTTGCAACTGCTTAATTGCATGATTTGCTTATCCAACCATGATGATCTTTCTAACTTTAATTTCATGTCCATTCCAGCTGATTGAAATAATTTTACATAAAATTTCATTGGAACCAAACTAGGTTATTAATTGTTTCAACCCAGGTCAATTTTGGGTGGGTACAAAACATGGGTCACAGGTAATTGATTTACCAATACAGATAGTATCCTAAACATTCATTAAAGCTACCCTTAAACCTATTTAGGCCTAAACAAAAGTTTTTAGGCCTAATGTGTGCAATTGTAAATGGTTAGGGTTGTTTCTGTATTGGTAAAACAATGACCTGTGACCTGTGTTTTGTGCCTGCCCCAAACTGACCTTACCCATGTAAAATAAAAGTCGGGATCCCACCCGGGATCCCGGGTGGGATCCCGGGTGGGATCCCACCTGGGATCCCAATGTGGGATTTTGGAACGGGATCCCGCCGGTATCCCAGGCGGGATCCCAGACCAAAAAGGGAAATCCCACAATTTTGAAATTTCCAAATCAAAGTTATTAAACCCGGGATCCCGGCCGGGATAATCTGGTATCCCGCATGGGAAAATGTGGTATCTCAGATGGGATTTATATTTCTCCAACTGCAATTATTATACAATCGATCAAATCATTTACAAAAGATATACAAATTTCATTAAAATACAGCAGAAGTACAATACTGTTCTTCAAAAATTAAACTCATTGTCTCAAAAAATATATAACATATGTAGAGTGTATATAAAATGTCGATTTTGTTTCTTTTCATTTAAATTGCGACATTTGTCTGCAATCCTCTGCCGCATGTTCACATCAAGTTGTTTTCTTGTTTCATTGCTTGTTTGCAGTACACCATTAAGCATCGAATGTCAACCAGGATTCTTTCTCCTTGTAGAACCAGACACTATGTGTAATCTATATAAATCCTATGTAACGACCATTTGTAAATGGTTACGTTATGATATACATATATTTAATATAGAGGCCTTATTCAAAGCCTATGTTATACATATGCCTCATCTATATATTTTGAAAGGAAATGCTATGTTTTAGCTAGTCAAATGGAACCTTTACATAGCATATGTAAAAGCTATGTTATGGGGTTTTTTGTGTCCAAAAATAAAAATGGTAGTGGTTTCAACATAGTTTCTACATAGATTCAAAACAGAAAATACATAGGTGATAACATAGGGTGTAAATAGGCTACAAATAGCCTCTACATAGCTGTAAAAAAACACGGAAATCGGAAAAACATAACTGTTTCATAGCATTTACATATAGTGTAAATAGAATCTACTTAACTGAAATTGAGGGCCCATAGCAAAAATTGCATGTACATAGCACTTACATAAAAATACAATAGGATGTAAATAGGCTTTGACTAGCCTACATGAATGCAATAGTATTGAAATAGGAATTATACATCTCATGCCTAATGCTTGCATTTGAACGAGGTCAGAAAGATCAAGAAAAATAGCTTCAAGTCACTGAGAAATAGAAGTACTAGTGCACACATGGAACAAGAAACAAAGTTATAATGTCCTGCTCCTGTAAAATAATATTCCAGCAAATCAGAAATGTGCTGGAAACTACAAAAATTCCATTGTAGTCATTAGCTGTTAACAGTTATTAGCATAGCTCACAAACAAACAAAATAGACTACAGATTTCAAAGCAGTTACATTTTTTATTGCATGAACCTAAACATTTAATTCATGCCAAAATCTTTGGATTGGGTTCTTGTTTTAAATTTAAAAACAAAAAAAGCTTTAAACCATTTCAGATAAACCACAGAACTATAACAAGTCTGCAAAGAGAGATCCCCAAATACATCAAACCATAACTGGTTGAGGAGACAGAATTGGCTGCTATTTAGCATTTTTATCTGCTGTAAAGGAGCTTTCCCTGCTATCCCATCAAAGAATTTTTTTCAGAAGTGTCTCTTTATACTCTTTCATGGCAACTAAAAAAAAAACAGTACATATACTTCAATGATGCATGTAGTGATTCCTCTAAATCACTGATGATTTCTATTAGAATTAAAGTGTGTGAAGAGTAGACTCATAAATTTGGGTCTCTACTTACAAACGTCTATAATAGCTTTCTCAGGCATTTTCTGCATTGATTACAATAGTTAAAGTGACAGAAATTAGCATTTTTACGAGAAGGAATCAATTGTCAATCGTATACATGTAACTTGCCGTATGAGAACTTCTTTTCCAAATCATTTGCTTCACCAGATGATCTAACTTCATTATTCTTGTTAAAGGTTTAACAGGGCTATAGCATGTAAGCCAAATTGAGGATCCTTGCTTCACAAAATTGAGTCGATGGTGTGAAAATGTGAATTCTACATGCATGTAAATCGTTCCTCATTTTGAAGACAACAAGGCATCAAATCAAATGTTATTGCCTTAAAGTTAACGCTTACCTTTTTACTTGAGTTGTTGTGAGCATTTCCTTGCCTGGATCAGCATTTAAAGAGTAAAACTAACAAAGAAATCGTCACCACAAAAGCGTGATCGTAGATATAAACGTTTGAATGAAACCGCCCAAAACCTGTCAGAGCTGGACTGGTTACAACTGCTGACCAAATCGAAATCACTAGTTTCCAGTCCGGTCTCTCACGTGTTATCCAAGATGGCGGAGGATGACAATCTTCCTATGGATTCATTTAAATGAAGTGTGGAGTGTGTAATTTTAAAGAGTAATGCATCATGTTCCTTTTGGAATAAGGCCGATTATGAGACTCAGAGAGCATCAAACAAGGTAATCCGTTGATTAGTATTTCTCACAATCTGTTGAATACATTGGAATAAAAGCTTCCATTTTCATTTCTCCGTGTACAGAGTGATTTTATGTTCAAAGTTTGGAGCCTTTAAAGGACACGTATTACGAACAGTGATTTAACTCGAAAAATATCACATTCACATTGGCATGCTTTGAATAAGACCAAACCTTTAGCTTGTTATACAATTTGTATTGAAGGTTGAAGTTCTTGTTTCTTTTCTTTTAGTGAGTGCTTTGTAAAGACTATTTTACCCGAAGGCATAGTAAATATATACAGCAGGCCTTTGCTTTTGCATAGGAAATAGATACCAGTATGTAGAGTCTATGTATATTTTTACTCCTGGTTTGTTTTAGTTGGTGCAGTATAGGTCCAAAGTAGGCAATAGATAGCAGTATATAAAGTCTATGTAAGGTTTTTTCATGGTTTTTTTTTTTTAGTAAGTGCTATGTAAAAACTATTGTACCCCAAGACATAGTAAATACATAGCAAGGTTTGCTTCAACATAGGAAATAGATAGCAGTATGGGATACTGACTTTCCCACCCAAGATCTCAACTAGCATATATGGGATCCCACCTATCCCACCCGGGATCCCAACTTCCCTACCGGGGATCCCAACTGACATACATGGGATCCCACCTATCCCGCCTGGGATCCCACCCATCCCGCCTGGGATCCCACCCATCCCGCCTGGGATCCCACCCATCCCGCCTGGGATCCCACCTATCCCGCCTGGGATCCCGACTTTTATTTTACATGGGTAGTTGAACAACTTGAGCTATTGTAGGTTGAAACAAAATGACATACATTTAGTTTGGTTGCAATTAAACCTAAGGAACAAATTAATGACCTGCAACATGTACATGTATGTACAAATTAAATTTTTAAAAAAACCTAAAAGCTCTATAAACATCAAAAATTTGTATTTGTACTCTTCATTCAATCTAAAGCTCCAGTGAATGTTGGGACATAATAATGCGTCTTCAGCAAAGAAATTTGCCATCATTTTTTCAAGTCTTACATTCTCTATTTTAGGTTTATGATTACCTTTGTACACGGCTCAGAATTCGTAATGAAGACGTGAGACTCTGGAGTATGGAGGATGAGGTACATGTAATAATATTGCTTCAAGTTTAACAATCATAATTATTTTCATAGCTCTGTGATGTCACTCCATAATTTTTCCCACCATTCTTAAACTAATGTACATTGTATTTTTTGTGTCACAGAGCAAATTAAGACTCCTTGAGGAAGACAACACTTCACTTGAAAAGTTGGAAATCAGAGATAATCATGCTGTGCTTATTGAAGGTTACTAGCAAAAAGATCTCCAAGTTGCATGTAGCTATAGTGTAAAATTTTATTATTTAAATTCACCTGAGGTCATACAGTGTCGTCGTAAAGAGCAAACGGGGTGCAGTGATTGATTTGGCCCCTGAGCACCCTCTACAATGTACTGTATCAAAGTTTATCATGTCATCATTTGAGGTTGTGTTTGTTGGATATCCTCTCTGGTAAGAGGAGTTTTTCTTCTAGTGTTCTGGTTTTCCATTCTCACTTTCTTCTAAAAAAAAAGGAACCACTATTAATTTGGATTTCTGTAACTAGTGCTCCCAGTATGAATGCAAATGCATTTACAGCTGTACATTGTATTCTCTTATTTGTTGTTTCCATAGTTCGAAACAGGGACATGAGTTGGCCAGAAGAGATGTCCTCCCTAGCAAATAATAGGAGTCTCAGGGAAAAACTGAATTTAGGTATGGAAAAAAGTAACATTAACTTGAATAGAACACAAGAGTTGGCACCTTGGACAAATGCTGCATGTTTTCGTTAATGTGGAATGCTGTGTCTGGTAATTAAAAGAATCAAAAGAAACTGCCAAAGGTTGAAACAATGGTTCAACTTTGATTTATGTCTTTTGACATGGTTTAACCCATTGACTCCCGGGGGTTCCCAATTGACGAGTAAATTTGTCTGGCATTACCCAGGGTGAAATACTAAGTCCGGCCCGGTTTGCGTGTTAAAGGGTTATTTTTTAATGGGGACATATAGTTTTTCAGTGAGTGATTAACCCATTGACTTCCAGGGGATCCCCATTGCTGAGTAAAATTGTCTGGCGTTACGCAAGTCTGGCCGGTTTGGGTGTTAAAGGGTTAAGGGATAGCAAAACTGAACAAAATAATGTTTCAGTCAAATACATGTACATGAACATGTATTATATATGTTGCAGTGCTTTGCCAGCACACTTTTAAATTAATATTTCTGTATATGTTTTCCAGTCAATGTAGTGTTCTTGCATTTCATGTTAAGCAGAAAATAATTTTGAAGAGTTTTAATGTTACTATACTGAAGAGTTGAAATGTCATTGTGAACAATAAGCAGCACTTTTTTCGACTGCGAGCAGTTCCTCTCTCACCTCTTAGTTGAGCACAAGGAGAAGGCAGGCCCGGGATAAAGTGTGCGAAATCTGGATTCAAGGAGGAGCCTGTCCTCCTGCTTGTCTACTTTCTGTGCTGGACTAAATGGCAAAAGAGGAACTGCAGGTAGTGTACTCTTTTTTGCCAAAGAAACCATGTATTCAAGTTAGGGTCAGGCACCTTAGGATGCTCCCAGTTGACAAGTAAAATCATCTGGAATTAGACAGAGTAAGTCTCACTCCCAGGAGTCAATGGGTTAACAAATCACTTAGTAAAGAAAGAAAAAAAATCTCTATGTAAATAAATGGACAAAAATAAAAAAATAATAAAGACTAAATAAAAATTAATAGCAAGTGCAACTTCGTTCACCTCACCATAGAACCCACAGAAAAGGGAGCAACTGGGCTCAGCAATCTTGGAAATACCTGCTTCATGAACTCTGCACTGCAGTGTCTCAGCAATACACAGCCCTTGACTCAGTACTTTACAAACAAATGCCATTTCTACGAACTAAACAGGTAGGTCCAAAAATATTTATGAAGTATACAATAATAATCAACCCACTTAATCATCTTATCAGGATGCATGCACTACAGCTGTATCTCTGAGGATAAATAACGCAAGTTATTCTCTGCAGGACAAATCCTTTAGGAATGAAAGGCCACATAGCACGCCGTTATGGAGATCTTACACAAGACTTGTGGAGTGGCAGCTCACGTAGTTTAGCGCCACTGAAACTTAGGGTAAGTCAACATTTTGCAATTGAACTGGCTCCTGTTGTTTAAAGGGTGAATTAAAGATATTTAAACCTGATGAAGTGATCACCATTCAGCTAATAAACCATAGATTCATTTGGCAAATGGCAGTGCCTAGTATCTACCTGTACCTTGTAGAGTATTATTATCAGGTAATTTGAAAAGCAATCATTAAAATAATTTTAGTCTCTATGATCCCTAGTGTATCTTTTAAGTACCGGCAATTGCATTAAAAAATTTAAGTACCGTATTTACCCGTGTATAAGTCGACCTTTTATGGCCTCAAAAGAAGCTCCAAAAATCGCCCTCGACTTATACATGGGTCAAAGATTTCGAGCCAAGTTCCAGCTAAATAATTTATTCAAAATAAACATCATAATGTGGTCGTTGGGCATAACGAACGCAGTGGACGAAATACTTCAAAATGAATGTAATTAAGCAATTCCAGTTGAAATGAAAAAGGATTTGTTTTACTTTAAATGCTGAAGATACTCACAAGCACAAATATGAAATAGACACTGGAAATTTTCGTTTTCCAAAGGCGGAAGCTTTAAAAAACATTCTTGTTTCTTCAAATAAAACGCGATCCTTCAACGGCTTAGTAACCTGGCACAATTCCTCGTGTTTGCGTGCAAGCATGATCGTCACTCGTGTTGCCTGAAAATGCTGGTTGGTAATGATTGTTTTTTATTCTTTATACAAACCTGGATGATATAAATGCTTTTGCAAACTTTGTATTGTTTGGTTTACGAGTTTTGTTTCGTTTGCCATGTGAGAAATTATAAGTCAAGCACCAATTAAACCTTGCACATTTTGCATCGTTTTTGAAGTTATTTTCAAAGATTGACTCCTGCTTCTGTGATGTTGTGCTTATCCTATAAAGCCTTTTATCCTTGAACAACGAAACAGGTTAGTTTGAGGTTTACATGTTCGATTTTCTGAGAACTTTTTTGAAATTCAAGGACAAAATGCCCGCACATACAACAACCGCTGAACCACAAAACTATTAAGCGCTTGAGGCCCTTAATTTTTTGTGAATCCACAGTTCCAGAAATCGAAGAATGCAAGATTAGTATCCCATGAACATTTAGCAAAGAAATTAAGAAATTGCTTTTTTTGCCATCAAAAATGGGGGGTCGACTTATACATGGGATCGACTTATACACGGGTAAATACGGTAATAGTATTTTTTAATTTTTTTTCTATCTGAATGATGATGATGATAACTACAGTATGATAACAATAATAATTGTTACTATAATTATTAGTACTTTTTATCTCAATTTCAGTGGACAATTGGGAGGTATGCCCCAAGATTTAATGGATTCCAGCAACACGATTCCCAGGTAATCCATTCTTACATTGCTCGTCCTCTCCTGCCCTTATTGAAAAGCATGCATGGTCTGTGTTGGACTAGCTCTCAAGGGTTCATTGTCTTGGTCAAACGTCTATAAGACATCTTAATGAAATGAGATTGTTTGCAAATCATGTGCCACCTTGAGCTCTAAAGCAAGTTACCCGGCCATTACTCGCCTCCCTCCCCCATTTTAATGTTGACTTAACTGCACAGTCTGTGTTGTATTAAAGAACCCAACAAATTAATAATGGTTTGGGGGAGGGAGTGGAAGATTAGAGAGCTTAGCAAAATATTCATGGGTACTGTTGACATCTTGTTGTGTGTTCGGGCTGTATGGCAGTCACCTTTTTAAAGATAGTCTAGTCGCTTTTTTTATTAATATTTTAAGGAGTAGAGCAAACTTTATTCAGTGTTTAAAATGTGAAATGTTATTTTTACATTTTTCTTGTTCCTTTGTCTTTAAAGGAATTCCTGTCATTCCTTTTGGATGGTTTACATGAAGATTTGAATAGGTAAACTTGTACAGTACGTGTATGACTTCATGCATGGTTGGTGGGTTATCTGGTTGAAATCAATCAATTTGAGGTGGCCTTTTGTTCTTCATGCCCTTTCCTCCTTGTCATTCCATCATTGGCTTGAAATAATAATAGTAATATTTTTAGAGTTGTGAATTTTTACAATCTCTAGTGCTCGTTGAATCTCCTTTATGTCTCTTTTGTGGAGTGGGAACAAAGATACATGTATGTAGGTTGCATAACTGCAGAATGTTGTGCTATGGTTAAATATATCATTTTGTTCTTAATGTAGAGTTCATCTAAAGCCTTATGTTGAACTTAAGGATAGTGACGGAAGACCAGATGAAGAAGTAGCCCATGAGGTATTGCTATTAGTCGAGTAATAATGTTGTTAATTGTTCGCTTAATTATTCTTAAGATAATACTAATTATTATTATTATGAATGCCCTATTAATCTCATTTTTAGTTTCCCAATTTTATCAAATCTCTGTCTTGAGTCCGAAGGGGAGAGCGCGCATTGGTGGGAGACCCATGCATGGTGCACCTTCGAGCTAGCTGGGAGCGTGTCTACATCTATTTTGATGAATAGGGATTAGAGCAGAGTACCCAGAGGAAAAAAGACCTTGGAGTCTGGTTGAGATTCATTAGAACTCAGCCCAGTTACTTTTTATTGCTTTTTGGTGTACTACAAGAATGCTGTATTTTAATTCAGATGTTGGAAACATGCCTAAGGTACTATCAGTTTGTTCCCCCCCCACCCTTCCCCCCATCTCAACCTCAAGAATTCTGATTGACAGATGCCTCTTATGCCTTGTCGTTGTTTGTTTTAGGCATGGGACAATCACCTCAAGAGAAACCAGTCAGTTGTTGTTGACCTTTTTCAAGGCCAGGTTAGCTTTTTTGCTATCTAAGTTGTGTTCATCATAGACCACTTTATTCATAAATGATGACCTCCTTTACATTCTTTTGTATTTATGTTAATTAGACATACTGCCCTCACTTTGAAACAAATATTCAATTTGAAATTTGCTTGTCGTAGTGAGGCTAGAAAGGCTTATTACATTGTAGCATTAAAACAAACGAGTATTTAATTTGGCCGCCATTATGAAAGAGTTCTATTTCTTTGACCTTCTATTTTCTGTAGCTTTTTTACCTTATTACCATGGGAGGGCTCTGTTCTCTCTTTTCTATTTTTCCTTTGGGTAAAGTTTATCAATCTCGTAGTTACAATGAAGTTTGTGTTTCATAATTATTTACAATGTACAGTTTGTACACATATAGTTATACAGCTTCTTTATCAGTTACGCCATGTTGCTTGTGACATAATCATTTTCATTATTTTTTTCATTTTAAATAGTGCATTTGTTCGAAATGCCTTGCTTATACCAGTACTTTTGAAGAAAAACAAAAAGACTATTCTAAACTACAATTCAAGTCTGTAAATTTCTGGGCCCAGTTACAGTACATTTATATTCAAAACCCAGTTCTAAAGCTGTGTACTTCCTTTTTACCTCTGGTTAATTAACAAGTATTCACTGAGGTGGAGTTTGTGGCTTGGTAAATATCCTCCACTAGCCACGGAAAGTGGGATAATATAGCACAAAAGGATGATTTTAACTCATTTATTGCTGCAATGATTACAATATTTTCGGGTGCAAATCCTGTGCGAGTTGCTGGGAGGTGAATAGCAAAGGATATTCAAAGTTTGAGTAGCCAATCAGAGTGCATGTTTAAGGCTATCCAATGTTTTAGCACATACCCTAAATTGTGTTAGTTACTGTTGATCGGGTGCGAAGCACACAAGATGCAAAGCAGTTTGTGACATCATTGATCAACCCGGTATTGAACCCAATCCCCTTCATTCCTTTGTCCTGGATCAAACTACATGTACGACACTCAGTGAATTTTCAAGAAAAAGGTTCTAAAAACAACACTATATACATGTACTTGGGATGATTTCAGAGAATAAAAGTGGACAAGTTTGTTGTAGTGAGAGGCACTTTAAAGTCTTTTCCCTAAGTATTTTATTGTTGTTGTTTTTTTTTTGTCAGCTGAAGTCTCAAGTGAGGTGTTTAGAGTGTGGTTATGTCAGTGTTCGCTTCGATCCCTTTACTTTTCTCTCTCTTCCTTTACCCATGGACAACTCAATCTATGTGGAAGTCATTGGTAAGAATAACTACCACATACTTATACATGTACATGTATGAAGTTATGTGCAATATTTGTTGTGTTGGTAGTGTTCTAAATAAGAGTTGATTCTTGGGTAAAAAAGAAGACAGAACCACAACAATCGAGATTGACTGTGCCAAAAAATGTATGGTGATCCACTGGCAATGACCGCACAGTGAGTAAGGCCTTCAAATTCCTAATGACTTCATTAGCTACATGTAACCCTGCACTACCCCATCAGTAGCATTAACTATTGTTAATCTATGAAGGTAAAGTGGCTTCATCAAAGTATACATAAAAGCAAAGATGATTAAAATAAAGTAAGAGTTTTAATGTGGTGGCACTTCTGGAATACAAGTATCACAATTATTTTTAGTTACCTTCATCACATTACCCCTTGCACCCTTAACTATCCCCCATTGACGAATATATTCATCTGGCATTGGACAGAGTAAAACTTATGTCATGAGTACATGTAGAAGGGAAAGGATTAAAGTGAACATAGTTTTTCGAATGGACCTAGATTTTGGTCACCCTTTATCTTTGAACCAGACCCTGTTGACAACTAAAATCAGCTAGCATGAGACAGGGTTAAGTTTGTAAGTGTCCCCTAACAGAAGGTAAGGGGTTAACGTAAAAAACTGGAAAGCTGTAATTTGTCTCTGTGGTCTTGCCTGACATATTTTTTTGTGGTTTTGTAACAAGCTATCATTGCATTGCTGCTTAGCTCCTGTGCTTTTTGTCCTGAATAGTTGTCCACTTGGAGGGTACGACGCCCACCAAGTATGGACTACTTCTCAACAATGACGACAGATACAAGGATGTCAAGAGGGAATTGTCCAAGTACAGTGGTCTAGTCAGCTCACAGCTTCTTCTGGTTGAGATATTTGGAGCCTCTGTCAAGGTAGTGAGATGTAAATTACCAGTGTAATGCCAATTTGTGCAGGGAAGTGTATTATATATACAGTTCTGCCATTTTGTACAATTAGGCCATTTCCTACCTCATCTGTCTGTCTGTCTGTCTGTCTGTCTGTCTGTCTGTCTCAAAGCAAGTTCAAGTGCAAAAGTGATTATGACTAAAAATTTGTTTCCTCGTGTGGGAAGTGGAATGAAATGAACTGTGTATTAAAGATGGAACTCAGAATAAATCCTTGCACTGGACAATAATTATTGATTACTAAATTAATATTTATTATAGTGGTCAGTGCACCAGACTTCCAACCCCAAGGTCACAAGTTTGAGCGCTGGCTTTGTACTTTTGTATCTGTGTTGTTACTTGTTTCTTTAAACAAGAAACTGTACTTGACAATGTCTCCTTCCGGTCAGGAGTATAAATGGGTGCCAGCAACATACAGCTATGGGTTAATCCTATGATTGACAAGCATCCTATCCAGGAAACTTCATGTTGGATAACCAAATTATTTTGGCGTCCATAGAATTACTTGCATTTTTGGACATAAGTGAGTACATGACTGTGTGTGGCAAAGCACCAAGCCCAATCCTCCCAAAATTATCAGCGATACCCAAATACTTGTAGGAATAACAATAAAGAAAACCTCAAACCCAAAGGAAAGGAAACAATATAAAGACAGTGACCTACTGGATGCATAAATGGAAGGCAAAATAACTCAATTAACATAATCACTTCTTAAGTGAAGACTTGGTTTTCTTTCTCCACAGAGTTTGCCATCAGACATGCAAAAGATTCGCACTGCATTGGCTGGGTTACTTTATGCGTATGAAATCCCCCTTCCCACAATAACTTGCGAGGATGAATGTAGCTCTTCTACAACTCCAGGCGCAGAGGAAAAAAAGGAGATAATATGTAGTGAATGCCCTGCAGAATCCGCAAACCAAATTTCTACAAATCAAACTACGAACAATCAAACGTTGGCTCCTTGTAGTATAAACGTCCCAAACAGTGAGGAGTCAGAGGTAAAGGAAAATAAGTTTTCAGGAACGAACTCTGAAAACTGCTCTGAAGAGAGCGATAGCAAGTTGAAAGTTCAAGAAAATTGGTTTGGTGAAGCAAAGAAGAACAAGAAGAGAGTTTTGTCAAGTCCAGTTAAAAGACTGAGCCCAAAACTACGGAAAAAGATAAGTCCAAAGTTCAGCGGAGGCTTCAGCCTTAGTGGCACATTAAGGAAATCTTCATCATCTTCATCCTCGATGGAATTGACTGAGGGAACTTACGTTTCCAATTCTGATTCTGGCATCAGTTTATGTGCGGAAAATTCACCAAAAAGTAGGACTGTCTCTGTCCCTGGAAATACAGATCCGAGGTCAGGAAATTCCAATTCATCAACTCCTTTAGGAGGACCTGCGTCATATTTGGGATACTGTTTCAGTGGATTTGTTGTTGCAATGCATAGAAAAACAGTAAGTTATGCGCTGGATACTCTTTTGCCTAAGTGGGGTTATATGTGCTCTGTTCACATGGCCAGCATCATGGCCTGTGCAAAGTATGAAAGTTTATAGTATCCCAAGCTTCAAATTGATAACTGGAGGAGTTGATATGGGTCGGTAAGTGAGCGGCGGGGGTCAAGCACAGGTCAGTTTTCGCCGGTCACTCATTACAGATCATTGTTTTGACCTTTGCTAAAGCAATACAAAACATTGGAATTGGTGAACCTTAAAGGGGCACCGTCGTCATGCTACGTTTACTGTTTTTAGGTCAAAACTGGGTAAAAATCTAAATTAGTGCGCTCTAGCTCATTCGTATAACATTCCTGATAAATCACTGAGATGATACGAAATATAATATGGCACAAAGAGCTATTCGTATTGACTTTTGGCGATTTCAAGAGGACAACGTCTCGGAAAAAAACTGGCCAAAAATCTAAATTAGTGCGCTCTAGCTCATTCGTATAACATTCCTGATAAATCACGGAGATGATACGAAATATAATATGGCACAAAGAGTTATTCGTATTAACTTTTGGCGATTTCCAGAGGACAACGCCTCGAAAAAAAAACTGGCCAATTTTTTCAAGTTTCAATCCATTTCCATCCCCTCCATCAAAGAATAGCTTCACTGCACTTCAGTGGCCATTGGCAAAAAAACTACAGCATTATTTTGTGGTCTTCGTTGGTGCAAAGACGTCTTTTAGTGTTTTGACTAAAATAGCGTGACACTGCCCTTTTAAGCCTAAACATCGTTTTTAGACGTAATGAGGCCAACGTTTAGCATCAGTAAAGGTTTTTGTAACGGGTGACCTGTGAAAAGTGATCTGTACTTTAAACCCATCCGCAAGTGAGCCACACTGTAGGGAGATTCAGTCTTCTTTGAGTGAGTTAGAAACAGTTTGAAAAGGAAATAACTACTTTGGTATGTTTACTTTCACAACGAACTTAAGAGATGGTGGTGAATGGGCCGTCATCTGCACCGTATTGTCTATGAAATCAAAACGTAATGTAAACTTTTCTTCTGTTAAGATTCGCTTAGATGCATATTTCCTTTCACCGCAAAAGAATCGGCCCGGCTTGTTCGGAATCCCTGTCATTGTACCCTGTACTTCTCGAACGAGGCAGTGTGATCTGTATAAAGGCGTCTGGGTACAAGTGGCTAGGCTACTCAGTCCGCCGGCACCTGGGGAAACAAATTGCAAAAATGGGTAAGTAAAGAATTTCGTGCAGTTCATGCAGGGTGGATGGAAAGCAAAACTAGAACAAACTGATAGAGATCTTGATCTCGGCGGGAGGGGTGAGTTTTCCACAGAAAGCAGCACAAATTACAGCCAAATTACAATTTATTCGTCTGAGCACATTGTGGAGAGAAATTGCTACTTTCTGGGAATCACTGACAATGCATATTCAATAAATTCGCATAGTTGTCACTCAGAACGGAGGGAAACAGAAGGCCATAAATAACACTTTGAGGGTTTAGAGGGAAAGGGTATTGAGATAGTATAATGTAATGACCATTCCCTATCCTAAATGGCGTCCAAATAAAGTATTTTTTGTTTTGGTGCTGATAAGCCTTTCGAGCCTCACTAAAAGCTTAAATTGAAAAGAATATATAGGCCAAAACGGGGCCATTAGGTCTCCTTAACGTGGAAATAACACTAAATCGGCCACCGTTTATGAAATTGTCTTCACCGTGATGGTGCATCAAGCAAGATAACAGAACTTCCAGTATTTTCATTGTGATTCTTGGGTGTGATTTTCTTTAACATTGATATAGGGATTTGGGTGATTATCCGTTTGAGCTGCGGGCAGTTCAGAAGGACGGTCTCACCTGTGCTTGGTGTCCGTGGTACAGGTATAGTAATTTGACAACGTTTGTTTAATTATAAAACATTCAACGTCTTATCAAGCATGTGGAAAATTATAAGGACAAGCATCTTTCTTTTCAACTTGAACTATGAAGGGGCTGTGAAAGGCAAGCCAATAAAATATTCCTCGCGCAACGTGCATGTGGAAGCATTGTAGAAGAATGTTGCTTGTGCCACATTGGAAAGCCGAATTTCAATTATTATTATTATGGACAAAAACCAGTCCGACGCGTTAGCTAAAAGGGAATTTCGAGAAATCGACACGGCAGGTCTAAGGCAACAATCATGCTATTTTAATAGTTGCTGTCTGTAATATGGCATTAAACGTTATCTGCTATTTTTTTTTTAATCCCCAGTCTCTCTTTCTCGCGCTAGAATATCATTTAGGGCTTCCGTCTCTGTGTTGCTGTTTGTTGATCACCATCGTGGATAATTAATCAGTGGTGCTTGAATGAGTTCGAACAACAGCAGTGCTTGAAGCGACCCCTTTAATAGTGCGTCTTCGTGTTTAAAGGCCCACATTTCCCCAAACGTCAATGCGGTCCTTTGTTTTTGTTTTCAAATGACGGCTTGTCCAAAGGCGTGATCTGATTGGCTGAATGCACTCAGGCGAATCATGCGGGAAACAACATGTCATCTATTTAGGTAATTTCGTGTTACACGAAATTCAGTCACGGTGAATTTTGGGCCAATGTGGGCCTTTAAGTAAAGACGCCTTAACTCAAGTATTGTGTTTATTCCATCTTGCTTTCTTTATGCAATATGGCCGAAATATTCATTACTTCGATTGGTACGAACGGTTGTGAAGTAGCTCAAGTTGTTGTCAACACCTAAAAGTTGTCTTTTTTTTAACGTTGATGTTCTGCAGACCACAGCAAAGAAAATGCACTGAAATGTGTCCTGCACTTGCAGCGTGACCATTTGCTCTTTTTAAACCAATGATGTTATTGCTTTCTGGCGTTGTCGGTGCCATAGTTAGTAAGGAGCTTAAGCACACGCGTTTTTGAGACGCGAACGGCAACCGGAAGAGAACATTTCGTGTGCCAGGACAGTGGTGTCTCCCACATTTTTATACTACTCATCTCTAATGGAGAAACGATACTTAGCAATGTGAATGTGGTTGTGTGAGGGCAAGTTAAAAGTGAAAATAGCTCACTTCTGGCTGCCGCCCGCGTCTCAAAAACGCGCGTGCTTAAGCTCCCTAGGATGTTAGCCGTCGTCGTTTCTCGGTTATACTCCCATCATCAAGTTTAAACTGAGTACCGGGACCACTTAAGGTGGCTCAAACCGGTTTCAAAAATTTGGAGGGAATGTGTTATTGGAAAGATCAACTTTACAATACTGTTTCACTTAATGGCAATGTTGTGGTACCATATGAAACACCACTAATTTGCTTAACAAGATGTGCATATTAATGTGACATAATAAATTACCATGGCAGCAAAAGAACCGCCTAAAACGCCCTATATTTTGTGTTTAAGCTCTTAGATTTCAAAAACGAACCTGGTGACCCTCATTTTTTATTGCTGAAAAGTGATTAGGAGGCCAAGACGAAACTCTGCAAAGTTTTAAAAAAATTCTCTGGAGCAGATTCAGAGCCACCTTAAAATTTTTCAGTTGTGTAGATGGCTATGAATCTGGTCCAGAGAATTTTTTTAAACTTTGCAGAAATCTTTTTCCTAGCGTGATAATCACTCTCCAGCAATAAAAAATGGGGTTACCGAGTTCGTTTTTGAGGTATAGGGTATTTTTAGATGGCTCTTTTGTTGCCATGGTTATCTATTACGTCACATTAATGAGTGCATCTTGTTAAGCATCTATTGGTTTTTCATATGGCATCATAACATTACCATTAAGGACGTTCGCGCGAAAATTTTTCAACGTTGATTTTTTCTGAAACTTTTACCACTTTAAGATGATGAGTTAGTTATGTCAGAAATGTAAAAAAAATGGGGGGTCACCGACTTCGTTTTGGAGAGAACATGCCCGGAAAAACACCCAAAATGTGACAAAATCGGGCTTCGTTAGCGAATAAGGCCAGTGTCTGTAAACCCAAATATATTGCAATTAAATCTTTGAAGTGAAATCTTTTCTGCCAAATATTGTTTAAGTGGACTTATTAAGTGAATTTAGTCAACTGGTGAGGTTCCTTAAAGATCAAGTTCGCATTTAGCGACCACAGTTTCACGCGCCTTGCCGCCGCAAGATGGCAGGATTTGATGTCCCGTGAGCAGAAATCTTGAAATTTTTTTAACTTCCCACATTGATTTTTTGTTCATTTTTGGACAACGTGGAGATAATTGTAAATAAAATCCGTTTCTGGAAAGAAAAATTGGGGTCACCGAACGTCCAAGACCGTTAAATCCAGGCAAAGCTATAGCAATGGCCTTTTGCCCTACCATTTCTCATTTTATTACTTAGCGCGCGCGCTCGTGTATGACGTGGCGTGTGCATTTGCGTGCGCAGTAAGGATGCGCAGAAACAATTGGCGCGAACGTCCTTAAGTGAAAACGTTTGGTAGATTCAATCCTTCCAAATAGTACAGTCAAACTGGTTTGAGCCTCCTTAAGACCTCATATTCACTGAGTTGTCAGAGTGGGATTTGAACGCGTATCAACCACTTGTATGCAAATCTTACTTCTTAATCACTGAACCACTTCACTAACACCTCTTTTGTTGCATTTTCTTTGTTATTAGATTCTGTCATGGCTGCTTAATCAAATGCAGTGAACTGGAATTCGGCTGTAGTAGTTCTTATATAGCCATTGAATGGGAACCTACCACACTGCATCTGCGATATCAAAGCTCACAAGAAAAAGTCTCCACTGAACACGAAAGTGTGGAGAGAAGCAGAAAAATGCAAACAGAACCTATCGATTTGTATGAATGCCTAAGAGCATTTACTAAAGAAGAAGAGCTTGGAGAGGAGGAGTTGTGGTATAACGGCTTTTAATCGTTTTCTTTTTTTTTTAAACAGCGTCAAACTTTACCACAGCCTTAAGATTTAAGTTCTATATTAGCCGACGTTTCAGTAACGTGGAGTGGAGGGCAGCTCAACTCCTGTGTCTTCGTCAAGTATAAAAAGGCCAAGTTTGAAATGAGGGTTACAAAGATCATCGCAGTTATATAAGGAACTTAAGCAAGCAAGCCCACGCTTGAAAGGGGATTTGAACATGAGGGCGCGTTTTCAGTGTACATGTACTGTCTCTTATCTTGTCAGGTACTGCAACAAATGCAATAAGCACAGATTAGCAGTGAAAAAGCTCGATATATGGAGTCTACCGCCAATTTTGGTGAGTGATACAATTATCATTTTGAGAGCTTTCCTCATTGAAGTGTATTCTCCTGTTGGAGGCATCTGTTCTTGACTTCTCATGGTTGAGGCGTTTGCCCATTGCAAGTTCCTTTTTTCAGTTTTATGACAACATATTCCTCTTCTCAAGTCCCTTCCTTAACCCTTTGATTCCCAAGATCAAAACGGTCATTCTCCTAACTAGTACCATATATTTCTTTGTTAGGTAGCCATGAGAATTTGCTGTTATATCTAGATCACACCTGTCAAGCTGATAATTATCTTCATTCTCAATACCTGTCTGACTGACATTTCATTGAAATTGTGAGGAGAATTTCCATGGTGGTCTTTCGGGAAATAAAGGGTTAATTAATGAATCGTGCACATCATGTGCACTCCAAGATGGCCAAGCCCCTCGAGTCTCCCTTGTTTGGTGTTATATCAGGATCATACCCTTAGCTGATAGCAATCTTCATTCTCAATACTTGCTTACCTGACAGTGTATTGAAATTGTGAGGTGAATTTACATACTGATCAATCCTTGGAGTCAAAGAGCTAAAGCAGTTAGTTATTTGTTACAATGGTATTCCACCTGAACTCGTAATCGAAAGATCAGAAATTCGACTCTAGTTCAGGATCACTCAGGCTCTTTCCTCAGGGTTTCCTATTTTCACTGTTTGAGATTTTATCATTTTAAAGAATATGATTGAAAATAATTTTCTTGACCATCAACCAGGCAAACCTGTGAGAACATTGATGAGAGTTTGTATGTTGATGTAATGAAAAGCTTGTTAGTCGCCTTTCCTTACCCTTTGACTACCAGGATCTATAAGTTCAGTCTCCTAACTACTTCCCTGGATTTTTCCTTGGCTGACCATGCGAATTTGGTGTTATATCAGTCAGGATCATACCCTTAGCTGATAGCAATCTTCATTCTCAATACTTGCTTACCTGACAGTGTATTGAAATTGTGAGGTGAATTTACATACTGATCAATCCTTGGAGTCAAAGAGCTAAAGCAGTTAGTTATTTGAAAATCGACGAGACCTTTTAACACATTCAACGCTCTGAAATAAATAAAAAATGGAATACGATGTTAGGATCAATGAAACAGGCCATATGTCCATTGACTTCATTTATACGTTAGTTGAAATGGTTTTTATGCGTTCATGAATTTATCCTAGGTACTTAGAAAGGTAAAATGTGCTAAACAAATCACTCATTTCTTTGTAGGTCATTCACTTGAAGCGCTTTCAATTTGTTAACGGTCACTGGGTCAAGTCGAATAAGATTGTGAAATTTCCAATGGAAGGCTTCGATCCCTCAGCGTTTCTTACTAAGCCATCCACAAATAGGATGGTGACAGAATCTGGTGTGACTACAGTTACTGTTAGAAGCCGAGAGGAACAGGTGACCGAGGAGGAAATTGGGGAGAAGAAAGAAGCAAATTCCGGGCATGAGAGTGAGGTGAACTGTTCAAACTAGAAAATACTAGGCCTTTTTCAGCTACTTGTTCATTGCCGTGACTTTAACATCCTCAGTTCCCACGGCCTGCTCCCGTCTGACCTTGTAGCTCAGTCGGTAGAGCAGCGGTGATCTAACCCGAAGGTCGTGGGTTCCATTTTCCACTCTGGTCAGAGTTTTTCTCTGTCCTTGTGTGGGCCCATTTCCATTAGTAGGGCTAACGCTCACATGGTTCTTACGAGAAACGATTTAGAAATACATGAAACAAGAAATGTAAGTGATAGAAACCGACGTTTCGGTGCATCTTGCGCCATTATCAAGGTTACATAAAGATAAAATGCGGTTTGTGAAAAGGCTAAGTTGAAACGAATTTGCATAAAAGAGTGCCAAGCTAATTACATGAATACTTTAGCAGGAAGAGAAAAAAGTATTCATGTAATTAGCTTGGCACTCTTTTATGCAAATTCGTTTCAACTTAGCCTTTTCACAAACCGCATTTTATCTTTATGTAACCTTGATAATGGCGCAAGATGCACCGAAACGTCGGTTTCTATCACTTATATTTCTTGTTTCATGGTACATATGGGGTACAAAACTAGCACTTCACATTAAGTGCTACACAACCAACGTTTGTAAAAGCGTAACCCTTCTTTTTCAGGATGATAAATGTACCATCGATGCCTCTGTTGCAAGGTAGATTGGTCCAGTAGTCTCTTTATTCCCAGGAGAGTAGCCTCCTTTGGCCTGTTTGCCTTCTCCCTGTTAGTTGTGTGGGAGGAAAGGGTTCTTGTACGGCCATGTGATAAAACGGAGCTTACCCGAGGACGACGAGGACACCAACGAGAACGTGGTCTCAAAATAATTTTATTTCCCGTTATTGTACATAATAGAGAGATTAAGCATGACGTTTACGGCCAACGGCAAACGGGAAACGGCAGGCTCCTGCTTGTCGTAAAAGCGTGAAAATTATCTTATTTTAACTTGTCTCGTTCCTTTGAGAAGTTGCTTGATATATGGAGATAACACGACAGAAATGAGCTAATATCAAGCAGGGTTCTTCCATCTTTGGCAAAACCCCAATTTCAATCCCACGTTTGCCGTTTGGTGTAAACGTCATGCTTAATCTCTCTAATATCTTCGTTATAACCCCAAGTTCGGAATGGAAAGTGTGTATCAACATTGAAGGAACAAAAAATTGGCATGAAAAGTGTGGATGTGTGGGGGAGAAAATTAAAAAATGTTTTGTCATGTTCTCACGTCCTCTACACAACCTGAAATTTGGTGAATTCACCTCGTTGTGAGGACGAGGACGGCAAAGAAAGTGCACCAAAATGAAAAACGCGCGTGCGTAGCCATCGTACGCGTCGTCATCCTTGCGTTAGCTCCCTTTTAAGTGCGGCGCCCAGAAGAAGCCCGTTTAAAGTCACCAGCACAGTTTGGTTAAACGTATTTGAAGTAAAGGAACTCCTGCAAGCCGAGTCAAACGAGCAGTGTGATTTTTTTCCAATTATATATCTTCAGGTCGCCATTGAAAGGAACATCGTCTCTTCATTTCATCAACCGGGGTTAACGACTTCCATATTAGTCCTTCATTCCAAGAATGCACCGTTTTCAAAAACCAAAATTTGACTTGATTTGTCTTAATTGTTAATTTCAATTTACAGTGTCCCCAATTAGTGCTTCTGCGCTAGAAAGACTAGACACTTAAAATAAAGTTCCTTTCCTTTTTTACTTTTTTCGACAATTTCAGTCCCAGAAGTGTTATAGCGGGACAATTGCCTCCTGAACCTAGTTTGAAGGCATAGCTCCCACTACTTTCCTATAGCTCAGTGGTAGATCATCCGAACTAGTAATCGGGAGGTCGTCGTAGGTTCGAATCCTGCGAAGGAGTACTCGGATTTTTCCGAGTATCCCCGAGGCCTGGTTCCCACGATTCTCTTGTAGCTCTGCGGTAGATCATCCGAACGAGTAATCGGAAGGTCGTCGTAGGGTCGAATTTTGCAAAGGAGCACTCGAATTTTCCGAGTGTTCCCGAGTCATCGTTGAAAAAATATCATCTCTCCAATTCTTATTTGAAGTAATATTAACCTCTTACTAACCTTGCGAGGGTCGTGCTGGGGAATATTGGCCCAAGGTCGTGCCAGTACGAACTGAGCGCAGAGAGGTCCGTACAAAAACGACTGAGGAGCAATATTCCCCAGTACGGTCCCGAGGATGGCATCGCTTCTTCGGGCGATCTGACACTTCTCCACGTGGTGAATCTTCGTAATCTTCGTCTTCCATCAGCAAACTTTGAGCGGTAACCTTTCACATGTAAAGCTATAATTGTACTGTTGTGATGAAAAAATTTAAATTTCGCTTTTTAAACACATTCTATGTTTCGTCCAACTTGAGTTTCCCGGGAGAGAGAAAAACTACGAAAACGGACCGTTTCCATGGTAATGGTCCGTATTGAAAGATCCCGACCGAAACCCAGCCAATCAGATTGCTCCGTTTAGCCGGAGAATTGCTTGCCATTTGATAATAAATGTTAATTCTTGTTTGAAAATTCTTGATGTCACGCAGGAGTCTTCCTCCCAGAGTTCAACTGGGGAATTAAGTTCAAGTCAAGTTGAACTCAATCAAAACAGCAAACCACCTTCGCGCCAGTCTTCATGTTTAAACCTTAACAGTGCCAAAGTCCACCCGGAATTGATGCCTGAAAATCAGCGGGCTTTTACCCCTGTCGAGATACCAAATATTTCAAACTGTGTCGGTTTGGATTGTGGAGACGCCGGTAAAGCTCATCGGGATAGTGTTCACGAGTTAGCCGCTGCGAGGAGTGAAGGCTCACAAAGGGAAATTCCAACTTACAAGATTTACGCCATGTCGGTAAGATTTGCGTCCAGTCTGACGTTATTGTTAAATACGTTTGATTTGGCTAAAGCAGTTTCCAGTCTTCTGTAGCAAGGTTAAACTGTGTACAAATAATAAGATAAATAAATGTAGCGTATTTGTATAATACTAATATTATTAATACTAAGATAGTAACTTATTAATACCAATATTATTAATGATAGTAATAATAATTATTATTATTATTATTATTATTATTATTATTATTATTATTATTATTAATCCATTGGAAACTCTGTCAGAAATTCAACATCCCATGCAAAGACAAGTGGTATGATCATGATCCTGAAGGAGTTATAGAAAACGATCAAGTAAAGGTGTTATGGGACTTCCGAATTCAAACAGACCATCAAATTGAGCATAATAGACCTGATGTAGTTGTTCTTGATAAGATAGAAAGATCATGTTATGTGATAGATATCGCGTGCCCTTTTGATACAAGAGTGCTGGAAAAAGAACAAGAGAAAATGTAAAAATACCATGAATTAAAAAGAGAGATTGGGAAAATCTGGAGCTGCCGAAAAGTAATTGTCGTACCAATTGTCATTGGTGCACTAGGGACGTTCAGCAAAAATTTGAAAACATCGTTGAAGAAAATTGGACTAGATTGCACGGTATTACTACAAAAAGCCTCCTTGTTGGGAACGGCAAGAATCTTGAGAAGAACACTAGACACCTAACAAAACCATAGTTCAAAAGTCATTCAACAATAAACTTCAACAGTGCATTTGTAATTTGCACTCGTCTTACAAATTTGCATACTTGTTTCATGCGAATCACACTCTTCTAGCAAATCAGAACTGAGTATTTTTTTCATGAATTTTTTTATAGTGTAAATTGTGTACTTAGTTATGAAGCTACAACAAGTTGCAAAATTGTTGAGACACTTTCATTAAAAAACACCTTTTCTAGCTTCCAATACTCGCCGTATCTAGAATTTAAACCTTTCCCACTTCCCCTCCCCTCTCCCCCTTTAAATGTGGACTGTTTAAGTTTTCAACAATTTTTGTCTTTCTAGCAACACTGATAAGGGGGGGGGGGGGGGGGGGGGTGCTGCAGTGTGAGAGATAATAGGTACATTGATAACGCCCCAAGAAGATGAAGTGTCTCCACTATTTTTGCAACTTGTTGTAGCTCACAGGCTCTCCGCTTTAATAATCTGAAAAAAATGATTTAAGCGAAACATAAACATGGTTCTGATCCCCAACGTGCAGGAGACCACCAGTTGACTATTGAGTCAAGCCCAGAAAGAGTCCAGTGCCCTAAGCTTAGTGACCATCCCCTCCGCGAACTCATTAATAATGCAGTAAGGTGGCTCAAATCAGTTTTAGCGATTACAAGGAAATGTCTTATCAGAAGCATTGACTCACCGACAGTGTTTCACGTATCGGTAGTGTTATGGTATCCTATGAAACACAAGTTTTAGCTTAACAAGATGCACTCAGAATTGTGACCTAACGGCCCCCGTTTCTTTCGGATTTAACAGGCTTAAGGGGCCGTTACTTTTGGATACTCAAAAAACGTTTGTAATTCAGTAGACGTCTCACGGTAAAAGGACACGGTAACATGAGATCAAAAGCTCATTATATTTAGTTGTTCAGATTACATGCTGGTTACGCAACCAAACAAAAACAAACTGTAATTATTATAATAAGTTTCTAGCCTGACAACGTGCAACGGAGACTGGTTTCCACGTGTATTTTTCGTCCAGATACTACTGATACTCGCAGGCGTAAATGACTCAGTAGTAAATACGTTCGTAATATGTATGTCGTAATACGCTGTACGTACGGTTCGTAAATTTTTCAGTAGGACTGAGTCAAGTTTAAAATAAACTAAGGATCACAAAGGTTTCTGGATTTGCTTAGTCCTCTCAGGCTTTTCCATCCGCACTACGCATTACGGTTATAAATAGTTATCCGGTTTTCGTTCAGGGAAACTGATACAATATTTGCCGTATACCTTACGGTACCGTGTTAGAGTTTTTTCCACGTTCCAGTTGCT
>OX421449.1:4269859-4297359 GCA_949126865.1 Montipora capitata
GATAAAATTCAGTGTTCTTAATGAATAATCACATTTTCGATATTTGATCTGAGTCCAAAGAACACTTTCAACATCTGGAGTCGATATAATGAGTAATGAAATGGGTTGATATTTCAGGAGTGTGACGACAGCAAACTTCAGAAAGACTCGCCGTACATGTTGTTTTATCAACAATATGATTTGGATGAAAGGACGTTTCTTCCCAACTTCAACGGCCAAACGCCAGACTCGGCTAGCGACGACGAAGAATATGAAAATGACGTCAAGCGACTTTGCGTCATCCAATAACAACGTCGGGAAATGGACGTCAAATATTAATAATTTATACGTACTTTTTCTATAAAAAATGCAATTCATTGAATACTTACGCGAGCGTAAATTTACTCAAATGCTGTAAATATGTCGACGTGGAAAATTTTATTTTTAAACGATCATGCAGATTTTGAGAGAATAACGAGCAGCTTGGGGGAATTCCATTCGATGTACTCTGTTCACTTTTGGCTTGTCTTTCCTTTCAGTCAGGTAAAGCTATTTTCATGTAAATGTAAGCTATCAGCTGCAAACATCTCGATTCGTTTTCAACCAAAAAGAAGGAGATGCTCCAATACCTGATAACAAGAATCTTTCTTGCGCTTATCCAAGTGACGTGTTGTTGTGGCACGTTTTGATTGGTTTACTTTGTTGCCAGGGATTTGCTGCAGTGAAGCGCACGTTACCATAGATACAAAGCCACTTGGATTAGTTATCCTCCTTATTCTTAAAGCAAATCTCTTTTGTTCTTTTGCGTTGTGCGAAAAACTCACAAACCTTAGGATTTTCTTAGGGTTTTCTTAGCCCAATAACCTTCGCGTACTCCCTGTGTTGAAATTTAATTCTAAACCTATAATAGGTAAGGAAAGCACACATCTAGTAATTTCAGGAAATATTTGATAACATTGTTTGAATTGAAGCACGTACGTACGTTATCATGATCTGGAGACGTTTGTGTGTCGACCTGATGATCTTCACCTCATTTTTTGTCTTGCTAACTTTTCCTAGCTTAATTTGGCTTTTCGTTTAGAACAGAAATGGGTTTATCAACTGAGTTGATATGGTAAATTAACCATCGTGAAGGAAAAACCAAAGCTAAGTTAGTAGAGGAATTACAAAGAATGATATGCCTTTTGAGAGACAAAAACTGCCCTGACAATGTTCGAATTTAGCATATCTTCCAGAGTTGGCGTTTTTGTGGTAAAAGACTGTTCGTCAGCTTAGGCACTTTACATTTTCAATATATTGGTAGTCCTAAAGGAACTGGTAAGCAAAGTTGGTCACTAAGGTGCCAGTCGAAAGTCGCGTAGACTATTGCGCAGTTGAATTTGAACATTTTCCGTCACATCTTTATTGAAATATTTATTGCGGACACCCGTTTGGTTGTGGGATATAGGACCTTTTCGAGTGTTGTGCGAAAATTCTCTGCGGATAGATTTTTGAAATAGGGGCCGCTGTCTATCGTCCTATTGTCAATATTTTGGAATAATAGCCCTAAAATTCCTCGTTCGCTGTTGATCTGCAACGGTTTAATGCGACGTTAGTGTTTGGTCAGCACACATTGTTCAAGTTCCGTAATGGTAGCGGATACGACCCCGTAATCATCCCTCGGGACTTTGTAATTCTTGTATACGCTCTTAATCGAACGTTCAGTCCGTTAGAATTTGATTTTTCTAAAGCGTTCTTACATATTCCACTACGCTGTTCTAATAGGCTTGTCATGTTTTGGTGTCTTCCAAAACGTTTGTAACACTTGAGCATCACTTTTGTCGTCTTTCCTAAGTATTTGACCAAACAAGCGAGACGTACTCAACAGTGTGGGCTGCTAAATAAAAACTTGTTTTGGTGCCTTATTGAAAGATCTATGGATTCAATGAGTATTTTACTAACCTCGTTTTCTATGTAAGTTTTTTCAGTTAAATTCATTAACTAAGTGCGAATTGAACTGAAAAAGTATGTCTGGTTGATTTTCACATCTCGGCCCTAGAACGCGTGCTTTGAAGAGGTCTCCTCAGTTGCGAGAAGGAAAGGGGAACCTCTTCACGTTTCTCCTCGATTTTAGACAGAGCTATGGACAACTGCTCGTAACCGGTTTAAAACTTGCTACATTCTCGTCACCAGAGCCTCGGATCGACCCCAAGGCTCTGGGAAACTCTGTGTGGGAGAACATGCGCCGTAGGGTTCTTACAGCCAAAAATTGGCTATTTGAACCTCACGGCGCCTGCTCACTCCTCGTGCTAACATGAATGCACCAATTAGAGACGCTTTTGATTGCTCTTCTCGACGAAAACCAGTGAGAAGACACTTTGTTTCACGGTTCCCCAGAGCTCTTCTCTCCCTCAGTCAAAAGAAGAGATCTGGGGTCGAGATTGAACTTCCTCTAACCAGTTTAAATTTTAACGCCTGTCCAATGGCGAAGAGCGGAAGGGAAGTTGTATTGACGTCACGAGGCGCACGCTTGACAGAACATCGAGGAGATCCATGCAGAGTTTCTCTTGCCTTGTCGCAAGAGAGAGAAACCAAGAAAACCCCTATCTGGTCAAGCAGGGTATCCAACGCGATTAGTGCGATATATAGGGAAGATACCTGTTTACAAACGTTGCTTTTGATATTCAAATGTGCCAACCACGGGAACAAAAGACCGTTTGTTGCAACAAACCAATGAGGCACTGGTTGGCACATTAATGACAATAGGTGACGTCAGCGATATCTTTCCTATTAGGGAGCTTAAGCACGCACGTTTTTGAGACGCGGACAGCAACCGGAAGAGAACATTTCGAGTGCCAGGACAGTGGTGTCTCCTAGAATTTTATACTAATCATCTCTAAAGGAGAAAAGATGCTTAGCAATGTGAATGTGGTTGTGTGAAGACAAGTTTAAATGGAAAACAACTCACTTCCGGTTGACGTCCGCGTCTCAAAAACGCGCTTGCTTAAGCTCCCTATTTATTGTAGTAAACTTGGAACTTCTATTCTAATAATGTGTTGTAAATGTCTCTGAGAAAGAGAGGAAAATAAATTGAGTAAATGAGTTTTTAAAGTTATTCTCCCTCGTTGTTGTTTTTCATCCTTCCCTGCAGTAAGCCACACTCCTCTTCAGTCTTGTGATACGATGACTGAGATATCGCAACCGCGTTTTGTGTAAAATGCAAACGAAAAACTTTTTGGTCTTAAAACCAAGAAAAGTTTGCCATCCCCAGATATAGCTTTTTAGAAATGGAATGTAGAACCTGGAAGGGATAGATGTTTTGATGACGTTATTTTTCATCTTTTCTTAATTTAAGTCTAGTGGCCTGTTTCTCGAAAGTTCCGAAACGTTTTCAGGCCCAAAAAGCAACTTTCCAAACTACGATCCACTTATTCACGAAAGCTGGTCTTTTAACGTGTTTCAAGACGGTTAACCGGAAGTGAGCTGTTTTCCCTTTAAACTTGTGTTCACACAACCACATTTACATTGCTAAGTATCTTTTCTCCATTAGAGATGATTGGTATAAAAATCTGGTAGACACCACTATCCTGGCACACGAAATGTTCTCTTCCGGTTACCGGCCGCATGTCAAAAACGCGCGTGCTTAATTTTGCAGAGAACGAATACTCCAATATTTCTTGGGAACCAGTTTGTTCAGTCGTTTTAACGCAGAAAGAAAACAAGAAAATAGCCTTCAACGGCCAAACAAAATAAAAAATGAAATCAAGTTTTTAAAAAAAATAAATTAGCTATCGCCACGACGGGGACTTCGCAGCGGTCCCACATCCAAGCACTAACCCCATACTAAGGGGCTTAACTAGAGCTGACCGACGATTTTGATCATTGTGTTGAATTCTTACATATCTTGTTGAATTTTATAACACTTGATGCATCCTTTGTTTCGTGAGTTGTTAGTGTTAATCACGCAAGGTAACTTGATCACAGGCGGCCGCTAAAATCGATCTCACTTTTGATTTTGCGATTTCACTTGTACGACCAAAAGTACGATAGAAAAATCGATACGCATTGCGTATGTGTGGTAGTGCAGTAACTTGATACTGCTTAATCCATAACTGTCAACTGAGCTGCGTTTTGTTTTCCAGGACGTAATATGTAAAATACAAGAAAATAAATGGGAATCGAGAAGCATTGGCTTCGAGGCTTCGATTTCCGTTGCGAGGAAATTACTGTTGACTTTTTTTCAATGCAGGCAGATAAGTTGACCTGGTCTTTGAGAGTAAAAATATAATGGTCGCCTGGTGAATTTTTTTCTTGTTTATTTGACCTGCAGAATGTCTGTGGAATGTAAGCTTGCGTGAAAAGAGAAAAGAGTGATTTTGATTTACGACATTTAAGAATAACATACTCAAATAGCTTTCATTCTCTTTTCATTAAGAAAATTAAGAAAGGAAAAAGGCGACAAATGGGCCGCAAATAAACATCGTTGTAATTCAAGAAAACCGTACATTAGTTTCGTAAATCATGCACGCGTTGCAGGCCTACAAATCTTACGCTCACGCACTCACTCACTCAGACAGCCCCGATGTCATAGTGTGTAGTGCATTTATAAATTGCGCTACCACAAAAATTGAACGTAACAAGAATCTTCCAAAATGTTTTTGGCTGATGGTAACTTGTTATATTCGTGGCACAAAATTTATGATGTTTTCATCTCGCAAATTTTGTTGCTGATGGCAAATTGTTTTATTCTCGATCGACACTTCCTAAAAAGTTCCTTCTGCTCTTCTTAAAAACTATATATCAATATTTATTTACTTTTGCGTCTATATTTGTTTTGCATAAAGTAGGCTAACAAAATCTGTACCTTGCTCAGTTCGCATTTTTGAGAGTTGAAATAGAATTTTCGGTCGTATGTAGGTTCCTGACAGCAAGGTGCATATTTTGACGTCTCCCATCCTGATACTAACCCCGACGGACAGGGATTGACATTCCGCAAGGACAACTTGAATCTCCTGAAAAACAAAACGCAGCTCAGTTGAGAGTTATGGTAAAAAAAAAAACACTGCCAAGTTACTGCACTACAACACGTACGCAATGCATTCTTATTTTTAAAAATATCTCGTATCTCCTCTATTAAGCTATTCCTCTCCGCCTTCGTTAAATATCCCGTATCCCTACAAGTTTTTACCTAAATATCCCGTATCCTGACCGCTTCTCGGCCTTTTGGCTAAGATCAGTTTGTCGGCCAAGGGCTACGGTCAAGTACCATTGTACTACGGTACTTTTTCAGGGCCGTATGAGGCAGGCACAGCTCGAGTGTAGAATCATGACGAACTTTTGTAGTTTCTGAGAACTATTTACCACTTGTAGTACTGCTTCTCTCTCAAGGAGTGATCACTAGGGTTTTTTGGTTTCGTTTTTGATAGTTTTTTTTGCTCAGCCCGAGTGTAGAATCATGACGTACTCATATAGTTTCTGAGAACTATTTACTACTTGTAGCTTTTGTTGAGTTTTGAATCGATGATATATATTAGAGAGAGTTTTGGCGATTTGAACCCGGACTGGACTACTGATTCCCAGTTATTGTGGAACAAGTTGCTCCAATACTGAAATCAAGATTATGGAATTGTTTGTTTGCATTTGCAAATTTAGTAACATTAATAATAAGAGTTTTTACAACAATGACTTCAAGTTAATTACAGATTTATCTTTCTGGTAATCTCTCGTCATTTTCCGAAGTTTACCTGTAGTTGAAGTTCACTGTAACTCGACAATTTGTGTTAAAGTGCCTATGAAGTAAAAAATAATTTATGCCTGTATGAAAGAGTTTTCAAAACAATGAATAATGGACTTTACAGTTTTGAAGTATCTTTTTTCGTTTCAGAGATATTTGCGTTTTTGTGTTATGCAAAGTAGCAAATTACACTGGACTGAGATAAATAACATGAAATGACAAATGTAAGGAAGTTAGCATTATTAAAGAAACTTACTCACCCACATTACTTCAGTCGCCATTTTCATAGCCTGTTCCACGCTCCCAGATAGTCGGGAAGGAGAAAAAATTGTGTGCGAAGAATGAGTGGGGGCTTCGTAAGATCGCGTGACGTGGTTCTTTCTTTCTTTCTTTCAGTCTTACACCAACGCTGACATTTTACTGCCTATAAATAGCCAGCAAGCTCAAAAACTCGCCATCTCAGATCCACGTCACGGGCCCCCAGCAGTATATTCATTATGCATTTTCCATTTGAGCAATAGAGGACGTTTTCCGTGTTTCCTTAGCCTCATCTAAACACGAGGGGGAGTTGGGAGAATTCGAGACAGTTATGCAAACCCGAGACGCAGTCGAGGGTTTGCATAACTGTCGCTCCCAACTTCCCCGAGTGTTTAGATGAGGCTATGGAAACACGAAAAAAAGTCCTCTATTGCTTTTATAAAATATTTCATAGGTCGTGTTCTATTGGGATCAACCGTTTTTAGTTGGTTGGGTTGGTTGGGTTTTTTTGTGTTCTATTGGGAAAAAACCGTTTTCGGTTGGTTTCGTTGATTAACTTTTTCAACCGGCATCAAACTGGGTTGAAACGGTTGAAAAAGCATTGGCAGCTACCGTTGTCATTTACGCGGGCCATTTAAAGTTGGCCGCGGGCTCCTGCCGTTTTGCTTTCGGGCCTCAACTTGTCAACGCTGAGAAGTCTGGTAATAACTATTCCCAGGAGTTACCGCGTTTCAACCGAAAATGGTTGGAAAAGTGTTCTATTGGGAAACCTCAACCGCTTCAACCGAAACCGGTTGCGGTTGAAACGGTTGATCCCAATAGAACACGACCTTAAAGATAATTCGACAAATGAAGAAAACAGATGAAGGAAACTTCCTGATTGAAACAGATTTTCTTGATACACGTTCATATTTCCTACCAGCCAATCTAAAAGCGCGTCTGACGGCATGTAACCAATCAAAACTCGTGTGATGTCACAGCCGTGTTTTCATACTCTCATGCATCTAAACACAGCTACTGACCAATGAGAGTGCGCGTACTATCCTAATTATTTTATAAATTATATTTTTAACTTGCATATCAAACCACACTAGCTATTAAAAGTGAAAACAAGATGGCGGGAGGTGTGCCAGTTTAGCTTATAAGTTAGCCTGTTCAAGTCTCCCAGATAGTCGGGAAAACGAAAGCAACTACGTGTGAAAAGAGAGTGGGGGCTTGGGTCGAGGCGAGGCGGGAGAGCCAGTAAGCACCTCTCTCCCGCCTCGCCTCGACCCAAGCCCCCACTCATTTTTCGCACGCAATGTTTTCTCTTTCCCGACTATCTGGAAGCCTGGAACAGGCTACTTATAAGTCCGAGTGTCAACCGGTTCCTCTTAGAGTGAACCAATTTGTCTCGGTTGTCAAAAGAACAGATGTTTGGTGCTCGAGGTAAATTTTAAATCATGACTGATCTGAGTAAACCGAAAGGAAAATATCTATACTTCAATTCCTGATGATGATACTTCAATTCCTATTACAGCCAAGATAGCATGATACTTAGAAATTGTGAATGATGCTAAAGAAGCTTATCTTTTCAAGAGTTGCCATAGCTAGTTAGATAAACAGGAACTACACATTATGGCCCATTTGTCAAACCCATGATTTTTATGTATCTCGCAATCAAATGGCACCTTTTGTGGATTCGAGATCTTCACTGCAGTATAAAAAGGTTTTTCGGATTGTAAACAATTCAAAAATGTGCTGATTGCCGCAGTGACATTCTGTTTGGAAAGCTCTGTTTTTAATAATTGAACACAACTCTGTCCGGCACCCTCTGAGTACTTACAGCTGCGAGCTTATTTAAAAAAGCTTTAATTTCCTTGTCTACAGAATGCCGATCTTTTCAAAACTTTACGTTTATGACACAAATAATAAAAGCCAATTCTGAACCAAAATCTTCTTGTGCATTAAGCTGACAGAACGTCGTGAGAAGTGAAACGAAGAAGACGTATCCCTTGTTCAAATGGAATAAGATGAAAGCTGTCAGTTTTCCGGTTGAACAGGGCGGAGCAGTCCCTTCTGCATCTGGATATAGTTAGGCAAGATCCTGATATACGCGATTTGACTGCACTTCGCGTATTAGGCGACACAAGTCCAATGTCGATGATGTCGATGAATCTGCCATCTTATGCGATACTGGAAATAAATATAAAATAGGATTGCGGCGAAATTCAAACCGTACCTAAGGCAAAACATGAAGTAAGCACTGAAAATACACTAAGGCTTGCATGAGTGCAGGACAAACCTCAAGGTCAGCTGAACCTGGTCGAAGTGGGTCGTTAAGTAGTCTTTCAACACCTTTGTCAGCTGATTCAACAAAGATATGATGATTTTTGGTATATTATTGCTGCTTGGATCCAAATCGAGCATGAAGCGAGTTCTACATTATTTTCATCAACGCAAAGCGTGACCACAACGCTCCAAAAATGAACCGTATCGGTAAAGTGCATGGTATAGTATCAGGTTGTCCTGGGATCTGCCTTTAATGAATAGTTGTCGAAAATATTTTATTTAACTATACCATCGACGACTGGGAGCATTTCATCAACGTCGAACCACTCTGAAAAGGTTGCTACATCATGAACGACACCAATCCAGCACCAGTAGATCCTTCGTTTTACCTCAACACGCAGTTAGCGACTGCCATTTGTTTGTTGTTTCTTTCACCTATAACCATCATCAGCAATGCTTTACTACTATTAACTCTTTTCAGAGATCCTCTGAAATGCTTTCGAAATCCTGCCGCTCATTTCGTCGTGGCTCTAGCTCTAGTGGATATCTCAACAGGCATCCTTGTTGAGCCCTTTTTCGTTATGAACAGAGTGGTGAAGTTCGTCACTTGGTCGTTGGTTCTTCGTGAACCGTACAAAACTTTATTCCGATTTGGGTCTATTTTCTCATTTGTGGTTCTAAACGCGTCATTCCTGCTCGTTCTTGGTTTAATCCTGGCGCAGTACATCGCAATAACATTTCCTCACCGCTACCGTTCGATTGTAACTACATCGAGGGTCCTCGTGTTTATTTGCACCACGTGTGTGTATTTCAGTGGGTTTATTTTGCTGCAATTTGCCGGAGTCTCGATGCAAACCTTCTTTAGAATGGATCTGCACCTTCACTCGACTCTGATCACAGTGTTGCTGATATCGTTTTCGTGTATGCTATTGAGATCATTGCGTAAATTTGCCAAAACGTCCTTGCATCTTGGAGTAGGCGCACAGAACTCTTCGAGAATGGATGCGCGTGGAAATGTGCGCCTAACTCGCACAAAGAGAATAAACGAGAAGCAGTTCACCATCGTAGTATTGCTGTTATCAGGCACTCTCATTGTTTGTGCTCTACCCCATATTATATCAGTTCATATAACTCTTTACGCAAAAATAGAAACGCCCCAAGAATCTCTCGACTTAAAAGCAGTTGTCACTATCGGTGACGAGATGATGTTCTTAAAAGTCGCCCTGGACGCCTTTATTTACGCTTGGAGGTTACCGAAATACAGACGGTCGTTGAAAATAGTAATGGGGTACGAATCGACTCGCGTAAATCCTTACATTGGCGATGCAAGAACGGTGGAAAATTCCACTTTTCAACAACCACAACCTAAATCATTGACTGCATCAGTGTAACTGGACACGTTAATGACGTTATTCAGGAGAGGGGCTGCGTTTCGGCTTCCCTGCAGATCATGCAGATTTTGAGAGAATAACGAGCAGCTTGGGGGAATTCCATTCGATGTACTCTGTTCACTTTTGGCTTGTCTTTCCTTTCAGTCAGGTAAAGCTATTTTCATGTAAATGTAAGCTATCAGCTGCAAACATCTCGATTCGTTTTCAACCAAAAAGAAGGAGATGCTCCAATACCTGATAACAAGAATCTTTCTTGCGCTTATCCAAGTGACGTGTTGTTGTGGCACGTTTTGATTGGTTTACTTTGTTGCCAGGGATTTGCTGCAGTGAAGCGCACGTTACCATAGATACAAAGCCACTTGGATTAGTTATCCTCCTTATTCTTAAAGCAAATCTCTTTTGTTCTTTTGCGTTGTGCGAAAAACTCACAAACCTTAGGATTTTCTTAGGGTTTTCTTAGCCCAATAACCTTCGCGTACTCCCTGTGTTGAAATTTAATTCTAAACCTATAATAGGTAAGGAAAGCACACATCTAGTAATTTCAGTAAATATTTGATAACATTGTTTGAATTGAAGCACGTACGTACGTTATCATGATCTGGAGACGTTTGTGTGTCGACCTGATAATCTTCACCTCATTTTTTGTCTTGCTAACTTTTCCTAGCTTAATTTGGCTTTTCGTTTAGAACAGAAATGGGTTTATCAACTGAGTTGATATGGTAAATTAACCATCGTGAAGGAAAAACTAAAGCTAAGTTAGTAGAGGAATTACAAAGAATGATATGCCTTTTGAGAGACAAAAACTGCCCTGACAATGTTCGAATTTAGCATATCTTCCAGAGTTGGCGTTTTTGTGGTAAAAGACTGTTCGTTAGCTTAGGCACTTTACATTTTCAATATATTGGTAGTCCTAAAGGAACTGGTAAGCAAAGTTGGTCACTAAGGTACCAGTCGAAAGTCGCGTAGACTATTGCGCAGTTGAATTTGAACATTTTCCGTCACATCTTTATTAAAATATTTATTGCGGACACCCGTTTGGTTGTGGGATATAGGACCTTTTCGAGTGTTGTGCGAAAATTCTCTGCGGATAGATTTTTGAAATAGGGGCCGCTGTCTATCGTTCTGTTGTCAATATTTTGGAATAATAGCCCTAAAATTCCTCGTTCGCTGTTGATCTGCAACGGTTTAATGCGACGTTAGTGTTTGGTCAGCACACATTGTTCAAGTTCCGTAATGGTAGCGGATACGACCCCGTAATCATCCCTCGGGACTTTGTAATTCTTGTATACGCTCTTAATCGAACGTTCAGTCCGTTAGAATTTGATTTTTCTAAAGCGTTCTTACATATTCCACTACGCTGTTCTAATAGGCTTGTCATGTTTTGGTGTCTTCCAAAACGTTTGTAACACTTGAGCATCACTTTTGTCGTCTTTCCTAAGTATTTGACCAAACAAGCGAGACGTATTCAACAGTGTGGGCTGCTAAATAAAAACTTGTTTTGGTGCCTTATTGAAAGATCTATGGATTCAATGAGTATTTTACTAACCTCGTTTTCTATGTAAGTTTTTTCAGTTAAATTCATTAACTAAGTGCGAATTGAACTGAAAAAGTATGTCTGGTTGATTTTCACATCTCGGCCCTAGAACGCGTGCTTTGAAGAGGTCTCCTCAGTTGCGAGAAGGAAAGGGGAACCTCTTCACGTTTCTCCTCGATTTAGACAGAGCTATGGACAACTGCTCGTAACCGGTTTAAAACTTGCTACATTCTCGTCACCAGAGCCTCGGATCGACCCCAAGGCTCTGGGAAACTCTGTGGGAGAACATGCGCCGTAGGGTTCTTACAGCCAAAAATTGGCTATTTGAACCTCACGGCGCCTGCTCACTCCTCGTGCTAACATGAATGCACCAATTAGAGACGCTTTTGATTGCTCTTCTCGACGAAAACCAGTGAGAAGACACTTTGTTTCACGGTTCCCCAGAGCTCTTCTCTCCCTCAGTCAAAAGAAGAGATCTGGGGTCGAGATTGAACTTCCTCTAACCAGTTTAAATTTTAACGCCTGTCCAATGGCGAAGAGCGGAAGGGAAGTTGTATTGACGTCACGAGGCGCATGCTTGACAGAACATCGAGGAGATCCATGCAGAGTTTCTCTTGCCTTGTCGCAAGAGAGAGAAACCAAGAAAACCCCTACCTGGTCAAGCAGGGTATCCAACGCGATTAGTGCGATATATAGGGAAGATACCTGTTTACAAACGTTGCTTTTGATATTCAAATGTGCCAACCACGGGAACAAAAGACCGTTTGTTGCAACAAACCAATGAGGCACTGGTTGGCACATTAATGACAATAGGTGACGTCAGCGATATCTTTCCTGTTAGGGAGCTTAAGCACGCACGTTTTTGAGACGCGGACAGCAACCGGAAGAGAACATTTCGAGTGCCAGGACAGTGGTGTCTCCTAGAATTTTATACTAATCATCTCTAAAGGAGAAAAGATGCTTAGCAATGTGAATGTGGTTGTGTGAAGACAAGTTTAAATGGAAAACAACTCACTTCCGGTTGACGTCCGCGTCTCAAAAACTCGCTTGCTTAAGCTCCCTATTTATTGTAGTAAACTTGGAACTTCTATTCTAATAATGTGTTGTAAATGTCTCTGAGAAAGAGAGGAAAATAAATTGAGTAAATGAGTTTTTAAAGTTATTCTCCCTCGTTGTTGTTTTTCATCCTTCCCTGCAGTAAGCCACACTCCTCTTCAGTCTTGTGATACGATGACTGAGATATCGCAACCGCGTTTTGTGTAAAATGCAAACGAAAAACTTTTTGGTCTTAAAACCAAGAAAAGTTTGCCATCCCCAGATATAGCTTTTTAGAAATGGAATGTAGAACCTGGAAGGGATAGATGTTTTGATGACGTTTTTTTTCATCTTTTCTTAATTTAAGTCTAGTGGCCTGTTTCTCGAAAGTTCCGAAACGTTTTCAGGCCCAAAAAGCAACTTTCCAAACTACGATCCACTTATTCACGAAAGCTGGTCTTTTAACGTGTTTCAAGACGGTTAACCGGAAGTGAGCTGTTTTCCCTTTAAACTTGTGTTCACACAACCACATTTACATTGCTAAGTATCTTTTCTCCATTAGAGATGATTGGTATAAAAATCTGGTAGACACCACTATCCTGGCACACGAAATGTTCTCTTCCGGTTACCGGCCGCATGTCAAAAACGCGCGTGCTTAATTTTGCAGAGAACGAATACTCCAATATTTCTTGGGAACCAGTTTGTTCAGTCGTTTTAACGCAGAAAGAAAACAAGAAAATAGCCTTCAACGGCCAAACAAAATAAAAAATGAAATCAAGTTTTTAAAAAAAATAAATTAGCTATCGCCACGACGGGGACTTCGCAGCGGTCCCACATCCAAGCACTAACCCCATACTAAGGGGCTTAACTAGAGCTGACCGACGATTTTGATCATTGTGTTGAATTCTTACATATCTTGTTGAATTTTATAACACTTGATGCATCCTTTGTTTCGTGAGTTGTTAGTGTTAATCACGCAAGGTAACTTGATCACAGGCGGCCGCTAAAATCGATCTCACTTTTGATTTTGCGATTTCACTTGTACGACCAAAAGTACGATAGAAAAATCGATACGCATTGCGTATGTGTGGTAGTGCAGTAACTTGATACTGCTTAATCCATAACTGTCAACTGAGCTGCGTTTTGTTTTCCAGGACGTAATATGTAAAATACAAGAAAATAAATGGGAATCGAGAAGCATTGGCTTCGAGGCTTCGATTTCCGTTGCGAGGAAATTACTGTTGACTTTTTTTCAATGCAGGCAGATAAGTTGACCTGGTCTTTGAGAGTAAAAATATAATGGTCGCCTGGTGAATTTTTTTCTTGTTTATTTGACCTGCAGAATGTCTGTGGAATGTAAGCTTGCGTGAAAAGAGAAAAGAGTGATTTTGATTTACGACATTTAAGAATAACATACTCAAATAGCTTTCATTCTCTTTTCATTAAGAAAATTAAGAAAGGAAAAAGGCGACAAATGAGCCGCAAATAAACATCGTTGTAATTCAAGAAAACCGTACATTAGTTTCGTAAATCATGCACGCGTTGCAGTCCTACAAATCTTACGCTCACGCACTCACTCACTCAGACAGCCCCGATGTCATAGTGTGTAGTGCATTTATAAATTGCGCTACCACAAAAATTGAACGTAACAAGAATCTTCCAAAATGTTTTTGGCTGATGGTAACTTGTTATATTCGTGGCACAAAATTTATGATGTTTTCATCTCGCAAATTTTGTTGCTGATGGCAAATTGTTTTATTCTCGATCGACACTTCCTAAAAAGTTCCTTCTGCTCTTCTTAAAAACTATATATCAATATTTATTTACTTTTGCGTCTATATTTGTTTTGCATAAAGTAGGCTAACAAAATCTGTACCTTGCTCAGTTCGCATTTTTGAGAGTTGAAATAGAATTTTCGGTCGTATGTAGGTTCCTGACAGCAAGGTGCATATTTTGACGTCTCCCATCCTGATACTAACCCCGACGGACAGGGATTGACATTCCGCAAGGACAACTTGAATCTCCTGAAAAACAAAACGCAGCTCAGTTGAGAGTTATGGTAAAAAAAAAACACTGCCAAGTTACTGCACTACAACACGTACGCAATGCATTCTTATTTTTAAAAATATCTCGTATCTCCTCTATTAAGCTATTCCTCTCCGCCTTCGTTAAATATCCCGTATCCCTACAAGTTTTTACCTAAATATCCCGTATCCTGATCGCTTCTCGGCCTTTTGGCTAAGATCAGTTTGTCGGCCAAGGGCTACGGTCAAGTACCATTGTACTACGGTACTTTTTCAGGGCCGTATGAGGCAGGCACAGCTCGAGTGTAGAATCATGACGAACTTTTGTAGTTTCTGAGAACTATTTACCACTTGTAGTACTACTTCTCTCTCGAGGAGTGATCACTAGGGTTTTTTGGTTTCGTTTTTGATAGTTTTTTTTGCTCAGCCCGAGTGTAGAATCATGACGTACTTATATAGTTTCTGAGAACTATTTACTACTTGTAGCTTTTGTTGAGTTTTGAATCGATGATATATATTAGAGAGAGTTTTGGCGATTTGAACCCGGACTGGACTACTGATTCCCAGTTATTGTGGAACAAGTTGCTCCAATACTGAAATCAAGATTATGAAATTGTAAAAATAGGACTGGACTACGGAACACGCAATTACTAGATTTTAGATTTTAAGCATTGAGAGAAATGGAGGACAGATATTGTCTTCTTAACTCTTGTCTTCGCCACGGCAGATTTAAATCGTTTCCAAGGAACAAGTCTTTTTGTCTTCCGCCACGGCATATTAAACAATTTGCAAGGAACTAAACCAGGATTAAAGAATTGCAGAACCGGACTTCGAATACACGATAAATTGTTGAACAGTGATTTGCAATAAGTTTTTGGGATGATTTAGAACTGATCTTGTACTTTTTGGATGAACGGAATTAAGGAAGCAAGTAAAACTGTGGGATTTGAATAAAGTATCTTTCCAAAATATAGATAAATAAAAAATCCCGTATCCTGATAACCCCTAATAGGGCTTCGTTGTTTGCATTTGCAAATTTAGTAACATTAATAATAAGAGTTTTTACAACAATGACTTCAAGTTAATTACAGATTTATCTTTCTGGTAATCTCTCGTCATTTTCCGAAGTTTACCTGTAGTTGAAGTTCACTGTAACTCGACAATTTGTGTTAAAGTGCCTATGAAGTAAAAAATAATTTATGCCTGTATGAATGAGTTTTCAAAATAATGAATAATGGACTTTACAGTTTTGAAGTATCTTTTTTCGTTTCAGAGATATTTGCGTTTTTGTGTTATGCAAAGTAGCAAATTGCACTGGACTGAGATAAATAACATGAAATGACAAATGTAAGGAAGTTAGCATTATTAAAGAAACTTACTCACCCACATTACTTCAGTCGCCATTTTCATAGCCTGTTCCACGCTCCCAGATAGTCGGGAAGTAGAAAAAATTGTGTGCGAAGAATGAGTGGGGGCTTCGTAAGATCGCGTGACGTGGTTCTTTCTTTCTTTCTTTCTTTCTTTCTTTCAGTCTTACACCAACGCTGACATTTTACTGCCTATAAATAGCCAGCAAGCTCAAAAACTCGCCATCTCAGATCCACGTCACGGGCCCCCAGCAGTATATTCATTATGCATTTTCAATTTGAGCAATAGACCTCTTTAGCTTGTACATTTTGTTTTCCCATTTCAGACCACGTGATGTTACTGTAGGGAAAACTTTCTTTCAAATGTCGTCCTATGCAGGTGAATATGTACGCATAACTTATGAAAAAACAAAAGGAAAATTCCCTTGAGAACATCACGTGGTCTGAAATGGGAAAACAAAACGTACAAGCTGAAGAGGTCTATAGAGGACGTTTTCCGTGTTTCCTTAGCCTCATCTAAACACGAGGGGGAGTTGGGAGAATTCGAGACAGTTATGCAAACCCGAGACGCAGTCGAGGGTTTGCATAACTGTCGCTCCCAACTTCCCCGAGTGTTTAGATGAGGCTATGGAAACACGGAAAAAGTCCTCTATTGCTTTTATAAAATATTTCATAGGTCGTGTTCTATTGGGATCAACCGTTTTTAGTTGGTTGGGTTGGTTGGGTTTTTTCGTGTTCTATTCGGAAAAAACCGTTTTCGGTTGGTTTCGTTGATCAACTTTTTCAACCGGCATCAAACTAGGTTGAAACGGTTGAAAAAGCATTGGCAGCAACCGCTGTTATTTACGCGGGCCATTTAAAGTTGGCCGCGGGCTCCTGCCGTGTTGCTTTCGGGCCTCAACTTGTCAACGCTGAGAAGTCTGGTAATAACTATTCCCAGGAGTTACCGCGTTTCAACCGAAAATGGTTGGAAAAGTGTTCTATTGGGAAACCTCAACCGCTTCAACCGAAACCGGTTGCGGTTGAAACGGTTGATCCCAATAGAACACGACCTTAAAGATAATTCGACAAATGAAGAAAACAGATGAAGGAAACTTCCTGATTGAAACAGATTTTCTTGATACACGTTCATATTTCCTACCAGCCAATCTAAAAGCGCGTCTGACGGCATGTAACCAATCAAAACTCGTGTGATGTCACAGCCGTGTTTCCATATTCTCATGCATCTAAACACAGCTACTGACCAATGAGAGTGCGCGTACTATCCTAATTATTTTATAAATTATATTTTTAACTTGCACATCAAACCACACTAGCTATTTAAAAGTGAAAACAAGATGGCGGGAGGTGTGTCAGTTTAGCTTATAAGTTAGCCTGTTTAAGGCTCCCAGATAGTCGGGAAAACGAAAACAACTGCGTGTGAAAAGAGAGTGGGGGCTTGGGTCGAGGCGAGGCGGGAGAGCTAGTAAGCACCTCTCTCCCGCCTCGCCTCGACCCAAGCCCCCACTCATTTTTCGCACGCAATTTTTTGTCTTTCCCGACTATCTGGGAGCCTAGAACAGGCTACTTATAAGTCCGAGTGTCAACCGGTTCCTCTTAGAGTGAACCAATTTGTCTCGGTTGTCAAAAGAACAGATGTTTGGTGCTCGAGGTAAATTTTAAATCATGACTGATCTAAGTAAACCGAAAGGAAAATATCTATACTTCAATAGGACATTTGCATGATGACGCCATATGACTACAAGTACCAGAATCCTTCAGGTTTCGCTTGTCTCATGTTAATTGGAGCTATTGTTATTTTTACCCCACTGGGAATACAAAATTTAAATATGAAAAGAAAAACAAACTGAATTGTGGTAGTTGTAGTCAAATGACGCCATCGTGAAAATTGCCTATTCCTGATGATGATACTTCAATTCCTATTACAGACAAGATAGCATGATACTTAGAAATTGTGAATGATGCTAAAGAAGCTTATCTTTTCAAGAGTTGCCATAGCTAGTTAGATAAACAGGAACTACACATTATGGCCCATTTGTCAAACCCATGATTTTTATGTATCTCGCAATCAAATGGCACCTTTTGTGGATTCGAGATCTTCACTGCAGTATAAAAAGGTTTTTCGGATTGTAAACAATTGAAAAATGTGCTGATTGCCGCAGTGACATTCTGTTTGGAAAGCTCTGTTTTTAATAATTGAACACAACTCTGTCCGGCACCCTCTGAGTACTTACAGCTGCGAGCTTATTTAAAGAAGTTTAAAATTTCCTTGTCTACAGAATGCCGATCTTTTCAAAACTTTACGTTTATGACACAAATAATAAAAGCCAATTCTGAACCAAAATCTTCTTGTGCATTAAGCTGACAGAACGTCGTGAGAAGTGAAACGGAGAAGACGTATCCCTTGTTCAAATGGAATAACATGAAAGCAGTCAGTTTTCCGGTTGAACAGGGCGGAGCAGTCCCTTCTGCATCTGGATATAGTTAGGCAAGATCCTGATATACGCGATTTGACTGCACTTCGCGTATTAGGCGACACAAGTCCAATGTCGATGATGTCGATGAATCTGCCATCTTATGCGATACTGGAAATAAATATAAAATAGGATTGCGGCGAAATTCAAACCGTACCTAAGGCAAAACATGAAGTAAGCACTGAAAATACACTAAGGCTTGCATGAGTGCAGGACAAACCTCAAGGTCAGCTGAACCTGGTCGAAGTGGGTCGTTAAGTAGTCTTTCAACACCTTTGTCAGCTGATTCAACAAAGATATGATGATTTTTGGTATATTATTGCTGCTTGGATCCAAATCGAGCATGAAGCGAGTTTTACATTATTTTCATCAACGCAAAGCGTGACCACAACGCTCCAAAAATGAACCGTATCGGTAAAGTGCATGGTATAGTATCAGGTTGTCCTGGGATCTGCCTTTAATGAATAGTTGTCGAAAATATTTTATTTAACTATACCATCGACGACTGGGAGCATTTCATCAACGTCGAACCACTCTGAAAAGGTTGCTACATCATGAACGACACCAATCCAGCACCAGTAGATCCTTCGTTTTACCTCAACACGCAGTTAGCGACTGCCATTTGTTTGTTGTTTCTTTCACCTATAACCATCATCAGCAATGCTTTACTACTATTAACTCTTTTCAGAGATCCTCTGAAATGCTTTCGAAATCCTGCCGCTCATTTCGTCGTGGCTCTAGCTCTAGTGGATATCTCAACAGGCATCCTTGTTGAGCCCTTTTTCGTTATGAACAGAGTGGTGAAGTTCGTCACTTGGTCGTTGGTTCTTCGTGAACCGAACAAAACTTTATTCCGATTTGGGTCTATTTTCTCATTTGTGGTTCTAAACGCGTCATTCCTGCTCGTTCTTGGTTTACTCCTGGCGCAGTACATCGCAATAACATTTCCTCACCGCTACCGTTCGATTGTAACTACATCGAGGGTCCTCGTGTTTATTTGCACCACGTGTGTGTATTTCAGTGGGTTTATTTTGCTGCAATTTGCCGGAGTCTCGATGCAAACCTTCTTTAGAATGGATCTGCACCTTCACTCGACTCTGATCACAGTGTTGCTGATATCGTTTTCGTGTATGCTATTGAGATCATTGCGTAAATTTGCCAAAACGTCCTTGCATCTTGGAGTAGGCGCACAGAACTCTTCGAGAATGGATGCGCGTGGAAATGTGCGAATAACTCGCACAAAGAGAATAAACGAGAAGCAGTTCACCATCGTAGTATTGCTGTTATCAGGCATTCTCATTGTTTGTGCTCTACCCCATATTATATCAGTTCATATAACTCTTTACGCAAAAATAGAAACGCCCCAAGAATCTCTCGACTTAAAAGCAGTTGTCACTATCGGTGACGAGATGATGTTCTTAAAAGTCGCCCTGGACGCCTTTATTTACGCTTGGAGGTTACCGAAATACAGACGGTCGTTGAAAATAGTAATGGGGTACGAATCGACTCGCGTAAATCCTTACATTGGCGATGCAAGAACGGTGGAAAATTCCACTTTTCAACAACCACAACCTAAATCATCGACTGCATCAGTGTAACTGGACACGTTAATGACGTTATTCAGGAGAGGGGCTGCGTTTCGGCTTCCCTGCTAGTAGAGGTCTCGTTTCTTTTGCGTTCGCTGGGCTGACGAATTATACGGGGAAAACAGCCCTCTGCCATGGGTCGAAACTCACTGTGTTGAGCGTGCGCGGTGGTTACTTAGCGACCGAATTCATGTTGTGTGGGGTCACTTAACAAGAGCGGAATTACTGTAAAGAAATGGGCCATTTCCGAGTTGCTGTTTGTTTCGTTTTCGAAGTGAGTCTTGGTGCTCAACTATTGTAAGGGAAATGAGTTTGATTTGCATAAGAATACGCAACTCATTTCCATTTGAATGGTTGTGCACCAGGACTCGCTTTCAAACTGAGGCATTCAGCAACTCGGAAATGGGCTAGTGCGCGAAACACAGCGGGCTCAAGTTACAGTCAGCAAACATATCGTGGGGCATGGTCTGGGGATGTAATTTGAAGAGTGTTGTCCCAGGTTGAGGACGGCAGTTGAATCAAAGTGGCAGAGGTCTCTATTCCCGCGTACTCGTTTTCCCAGCGAACGCAAGCAGAAAAGATACCTCCTGCTAGCATAGCAAGGTATGTTCCGGTGCGCGAGTAAATAAATAAAAATGCTGCTGCCAATTTGCAGTCACGCTTGTCTTTACGGAATTAAACTGTTTGCATGGTGAATTTACACAGAAGAGACAGCCATCATTTTCGTTGAAACAGCCGGCTTCTCATGAAAATCGCCGTTTAGCTACCGAACTGACAAGAGATTCCTCGGATGTGGTGGACACTACAATATCATAGCATAGCCAATAGGTTTTTTGTTGAGCGAGTTTTCAATCCATAGCTGTAACTACAACCTTTGCAAATTTGTTTTCCTCGGTTCTCGGGATTGGCTCAGAAAACAATGGACCAACACAAACAACCAATCAACGATGGACCCTAACCCTAAAAGCAATAGAGCTGCGTCCTACAGGGATCCAATGAAGTTAGAGGTTGTAAAGAGCTGCGTCCTATCTTGATTTTTTACTAAGGAGGGGAGCTTTCAGCATCCATTTGGCGCCTTTTTTTTTAGTTGTATGGATTGTGTATTTCATGCGGTTTTCGGTTTTGGAGAAAAATTCCATTAATGACCGAATAGAGGAATTGCCAAAGGCAAAATTTTACCTAATTTCCATTTTTGGCCTCTTTCCTATCGTTCACACTTTTCTGATTTCGAGTACGAAAATCAATTTCAATCAGTATCTTACACGCATGCTAGCCAGACGTCCGTTTTCCCTTGTGCAACAAGGGAAGTAAGAGATGTCTGCGCGCACCGGGCTACTTGCATTCTTGAAGTTGTTTTCAGTTCCCTGTCGAAATTGGGCTTGTTTGGCTCTACTTCTCGCTCAGGGATTCATTTAAATACTCCAATATACAAAACACAAGAATAGTTGTTTATTTCAGCAACAGATATGAACATCCCAATACAATACTTTTTCAAGTTGTTATAATATTCTTCCTTCAAACAAGATTTTCACTCGCAACGCTGTACTTCTATACGGGTGTCAAAGGTGTCGATCAACCTCCTGGAATCGCCATTAAACCTCCCAGACCTTTGTACAAGAAGACCTTAACATCAAAAGACCAAGCTTGCCATTCGGTCACTATGTACAGCGGTTTTCGATTGAGTGGAGTAATCACAAGCGCTTCAGGTTCTGCATGTCGTTATATCAAACAAACCACAACTCGAACTAACACGTTCAGCCGACGGCCAAACGCTGCAAAATCCTCCCGAGAAAGTCAATTGGCTTGGCTTCTGATTGGTTAACAAAGTGCTGAAAATCTGCCCAACCAGAAGGCGTACAAATTCGTAGAAATGCGACAGTCAAGCAGTTACGAAAATCATACTTCAACACTGCAACGAAACCCGCTGTATTATTGAGTTAACATTTCTCATGATAACATATATTTTTTTTCATATTCCTATTATATATATTTCCAAGGGTCTTGAGAACAGCAGATGAGAAATAACTTGAGGAAATAAAAAAACATTGTAATTTTTTTTACAAGACATGTTTCGACATACTTATGCAGTCTTCAGTTGTGAATGAGTTGTACAATTTGAATTTAAAACCATTTACTGGGTTGCCATAGACAATCCAGTCAGAAAATGAGTTGAATTCCTCCGTTTTCCGCGTCGGGAAAATTGAAAAGTTGCGCAATAGGTCTTTCCTATCACTCCCCTGCTAAGTATTATCTTTGTGCCTAGAGTCTTCTGCGCGTATCTTTGGTAGGTTTCAGGGGGTACAAGCATGCAATCGCGGCGAAGCCGATGCAACCCAAATGGTGATTTATTGGATCTTTAAACAAAATATACCCTATATGGAGTGCCAAGAATGGAACGTCAATTCGATAAACAACAGAAGCGGTGAAAAATCTTCAAAGCGACGAATAATGGACTTATTCACATGAAAAAGTGAGCTGTATTTCTTATATTCTACTGTTGTGTTATGTACAGCACTGAAACCAAATGGCAAATTCTCCGGTAACTTTTTCTGGTTGGATATGGGCCGGGGTTTAACAAACTCATGACCAGAGGAAGGAATCGAAAACAGTGGGATCTCTGTTGTCTGCCTATTTACAATTTATTTTATTTGTACTCAACTGTGCACAGTCTCCAGGTAAAAAAAAAACAAATGGAAATTTGACCAATCCTTGTTAGTCAAGAATTGTTTGAAAGAAAGTTTGTTGTCCATTTTATGCTTCATCATTCAAGGAAAAGGTTCTTCAGAAAAGGGTTCGATTCTGAACTCCGGTGAGAAATTTACTTAGTTGCGTATCATGGGTTTTTGACACGGAGTGTCTGTTTGCACCCACGGAATGAAATAAGAAGGTTTGTTTTCTTCCTCTAATAGCAAAATAATATGTTGTTTGTTTCAATAAAAGTTTTGGCTGGGAAAAGGTTTTTGTGAGATTTTTCTGCCTTTGTGGCTTCATCGTTTTGTGTAAATGGTAACTAATTTGCATACGTGGGTTGAAATTTTATATGGGAGTACATCTTTTGCTGTTCATTTACGCAAAATATACATTCATTTGCGTCACCACTTGAAACTATACGGCAAATATACGTTCATTAGCACTTCCATGAACTTAATTAAAGCGAACGAGCTTTCAATAACGCTATTTGCATGTGTATTAACATTCAATAGCATCAACGGATGAACAATTACAACTTTGGACAATCACAGATAACAAATTTTCCTTCAATCTCGCGGAATGGTTAATCATTAACAGCAATAGAAAATAAATTGCATAACATGACAATCAATGGCGTATTAGACATACAGCGATGCAATTTGCTCAGAGATGCACAATCAATTGCCCTTCGTATAATCGTTTAATCAAAAGGTCAATCATTCACGTGAACTGACAAACATTGGTATTTTTCGAATAACCACTAAGGAAGAAAGAAATGTTTATTGGTGTCATTCATCGTCGTTACATGTATTTTAAAATACTGAACAAAAATACAAGAGTGTGACGTACAGTACTGTTCATACAGCGTTCTCTGTTTGTGACAGTACATCTGTACATGTTGTAGCTGTTGGTTAAGAGTAGGTTTGTTCCATTTGATATGAAAAGCTTCTTTTATTTTAATTTTCAAACACGAGTTGGCTGAGTGTAATATTGTGAAACATTCAGTAGAGCAAGAGTCTCGACAAGCATTTGATGCATGAGAGGCCTTGTCCGAAACAAGGTGCTCACGCACGCGAGTAGAGATATGACGAGCGGTTTCGCCAATGTAACTGGCATTACATCCAGCACAAGTAAATTTATACACTACGCAAAATCTTTTACAAAATCTTTTACAATAAACAACCGTTTTACTCTAAAAGTAGACTGAAACCCAACTTAATGTCAATATTAGTGCAATACATTATGAGTAATTTCTTAGGCTATTTTTTTGTTACTTTCGAAAAAATACCAATATAAGGGAGCTTATAAAAATCAGCGTTGGAAAATTCCTTGATAGTTTTGTTACTAGTCTGACTGGCGTGACCAAATTCCCTGTTAACATATTCCCGAATGATCTTACCAATCGTCCAACATGGGAAACAGTTTTTTTCGTAAAATTGTGACGAGTTCTTGAATGTCCTTATGAAAACCAAACCATGTATTGTTTATTTGATAAATCCTGTGCACCTTGTTCCGGATAAGGCCTCTCATGCATACAAACATCTCGTGTCATCAAAAGCTTGTCGAGACTCTTGCTCCACTGAATATTTCACAATATTAGACTCAACCAACTCGGGTTTTAAAATTAAATTAAAAGAAGCTTTGCATATCAAATGGCACAAACCTACTCTTAACCAGCAGCTACAACATGTTGGCCTATTTCTTTCAGTTTAGTTTCGTTGCTTATTCAGTTTTTAATTACAAATAACTTTTTTTTCCGATTTTCTTTTTTACGGCTTTGGACGATAAGTATCTAAGTATCTTAGGCTCGATTCATACGGTACCGGACGAATTTTCTACCGGTTGAAAATTCGCGCATTTAGGGGTTCCGTTCACAGGGAAACACGCTAAACGTACGAAAACTTGACGCCTTGCCGTTCAAAAATTTAACGCCCATGTCGGGGACGAATTTTTAGCCGTTAGGTTCGAAAATTTAACTGGTGCGCTGTGAACACCTTGACCGTCAAAATTTTTACACGGCAAAGGAGTGGTTGCATAGATGCGTGGTAAATCAGCTACTATGGTTAGCTTTTCTCTTTCTTGACGCCATTTTGGATTTCGTAAAGTAGCACTCTGCACATGAACAGATGGTAAAACCACAGACGAAGGTTAAACTTTAATCCGGTTCGTCAGTTCCGTATGAACAGAGCGAAAATATTGCACGGTTCCGTGCGACCAAAATGGTCGGTCATATTTTTCAACCGGCAGAAAATTCGTCCGGTACCGTGTGAATCGGGCCTTATCAAATTATCCATCGTATTTTTCTTATAAATTCTTGGGTTACACTCACGTTTGCATAACAATACAGTTCAATTCCCGGAGGACTGGATCGGGACTCCAACATGGACGCTGTTTCATTGTTTGGGGACTCCAACATGGCGGCCGTGACATCATGTCAAAAGCAAGAATAGGTTTAAATTCAATTTGTACAACTCATTCACAACTGAAGATGGCATAAGTATGTCGAAACATGTCTTGTAAAAGATTTTAAAATGTTGTTTTCTTTCTTCAATTAATCCTATTATGTTATTCGCTCCCATGAATTCGTCCTCATTGCACATCACGCCTGTCTTCTAGTTCTACTTTACGCTGAATTTTGCACACACAAAAAACAAAAAACAGAAACAGTTTTTCCGTGTAGTACTTTTGGATAAAAAAGCCGATTGAGACAATATTTCACTCGTAATAGAGTATGAAACCCCAAAGAAGCAATGATCGTAGCCAGAAAAAAATACACACAGCAAACTTACTTCCGGAAAAAACCGCCAGCGAGGGCACTGGAAAGAGTGTTGTCAAGATACGATGGAATTACCAAAGAGCTTTTGTGCAAGAACGAAATGCATCTCTCGGCGCAAACGAGGATGTTTTTTTAGTTTCCAAGACGAGTGTCCAATCTTTCTGACGAATTTCTTGAATCATGCGTCAACAAAATACAAATAGGGAGCTTAAGCACGCGCATTTTTGAGACGCGGACGGCAACCGGAAGTGAGTTGTTTTCCCTTTTAATTTGTCTTCTCACCACCACATTTATATTGCCAAGTATCTTTTCTCATTTATGAGATGATTAGTATAAAAATCTGGGAGACACCACTGTTCTGGCACGTGAAATGTTCTCTTCCGGTTCACGTCCGCGTCTCAAAAACGCGCGTGCTTAAGCTCCCTAATAACTACTTCATAAATACCCTAAATATTACAAAACTGTTTTTTTTTTTTGACGTAAACCTACTGTTCCTTTTTGTATTCAAATTCATTGTCTTCAGAAAAGAAAACAATTGGTTCTGCGGCGCCAGGCTTCTTCTGAGATGTTTCGGGAGGCTAAGAAAAGATGAAATACAACTGTGGTCAAGTGTTTATAGTTAACAAAAACACTGCCGAAACATAACCTTTCTGGTCTGCTTGTTCTAATAGGGGTGTTTCCTCTATTTGGAAAGAATGACGTGATTTTTTTCATTTGACTCTTTTTTTTATAAGAACGTCTAATTTTGGGACGTTCTTACTATTCTCTTTTTTTTGCGATTTGAGCCTGTTAACATGTTCTTAAAATTAGTGGCATACCAAGTTCGACTACAAACTGAGTGGTTCTTCAGTGTATCAGAGAATAAGAAAACCACATTGTAACCAAATTTGTATTTGAGTTAATTGTTCTGTTAGACTACAGTTTTACAGAGCGAGTTTCACTGAATGTCGTAAAACGAAAACCAACAATCCAGTAAACCAATGAAACCTCGAAGTAATTTCACGCAGCCAACACAAAGCGCGGGAAAATGTGCACGCGCGAGCCACGATTGGTCTTGGTTTCACTTGTGATTGGTCGACAAAATGGCGCGACAACTTTGAACCAATCACTGAGTAAAGTAATGCAAAACCAAAGCAGTTCACTAATTACTTTCGACACTCAATTGAAAATTGCTCTATTTCTTTTACCTTTGTTTATACTACTCACATAAACAAAAGCAAATGAGAAAACTAAAGACGTTCTTAACAGACTCAGTCTAGGAGACTTTTTATGAGGGGCCGATTACGTGAGCCGGGCTGGCCCGGTTAGGCGGGCTGGCTCGTTTAGCTGAGATCCCGGCACGTCTGACAAAAACACCAAAAATCAACTTTGCGATCACATGATTCGCGGGCCAGCCCAGTTAGCTGAGATCCCAACATTACGATGCCGGGATCCCGGCTAATTAGGCTAAGATTTTTCCATGTAATCGCGTTCACCGGGAAAGCCCGGTTAGCCGGGCCAGCAATTTCTAAGCACTTTCTCCACTTAAGAGCAAAAAGGCCACGGAATAGTAGTGGTTTTTTGTGTTTAAATAAAGGCTGTATAAGATAGCAAACCTTAAGGCTTCTTTAAGTTGTAGAATGGCGAACTTTAATAACAATTTAGCGAGGCAAACGTCTCACCACTTCTTCTTCTTCTTTTCAAATGACATATTCTAAATTTAGCCCAAGCGAAGCTGCCCCACCTCATGTAACAGCGCGGGCTGAAACTCATCCCGGCAAACCCGACCATCCCGGCTGACCGAACTGGCCTGGCTCATGCAATCGGCCCCTTAGTATGTTCTTGAAATATTGGTTAATCGTCATCCCGAACGTTCTTCTGACCCTGGAGCGTTTAACTCTAGTTCAGAGCTGGGTTTTTTGTAATTTAAGAATTTCCTTATTCAGATGTAATGTAGCTTGTACCTTTTCCCGCGCGTGCAACTTCGATCTTATTTTTGTCCATATTTGGGCACAAACGTGGTGTCCTAAAATCCCCAGCTTTGTTCCAAGGAAAAGAGTTGCAAGTTAAGGCGCCCGCAAACGAGGAAACATTTGTTGAGGAATCAAAATGTTTCTGTACAAATTCAGAAACATTTTTGCTTCCGCAACTTACGTTTCCTTGGGCGGCAAAAAAGGAAACATTTCCTTCTGCAACATTGTTTCCTCGTTTCCGGGCGCCGTTACGCGCTTCACAGTCACGTGCATGCTTCTGATGCGATGCATGGACACACATGTATGTGTCCATTCGTGTAAACTGCCAACCAAGCTTTCCCGTCATTTTATCACCAAATTTCAGGGGCACCCAACGAGAATATAGTTCAAAACCACTTAAACATAGCATTGTTAAACGTATTTTAGTATTTAAACGGTAGATATAGGCA
>OX421449.1:4302359-4304859 GCA_949126865.1 Montipora capitata
CATGTGTGAATTGCAACATTAATGAACTGGGCCTTAGTTTACAAAACAGATCAGTTGTTCATTTGATATCCATGCACTTACTTTTTCCCATGTGCTTAAGTTTCTCCCTCAACACAGCATCATCATGTGATGGGCTGTCCCGCTGTCCACCAACAGCTCCTGCACCAGTAGGCAATGGTTCAACATTGCCTGGTGTTGAAGAAGATATTGATGTCTGTGCAATACTACTACCAACAGCAGCTCCTTTTTCATTCTTGATTGAATTATCTGCTGGTACTAGGAATCAATTCAAAATAAAAAACGTTTTAAGATGATTCCCTTGTTTTGCACTGTGCATCTCATACTGCGCTATAACATTGCAACTCAGAGATGGTGGCATTTCACCCCGGCCATCTAAAGAGAGGCAATAAAGGCCGCTTTTACTGTTGAAGAGCTTTTAAGAGCAATCATGATAACTCTTCTCCGTAAAGAAGGTGTTGTTTTGGAACTCGCCCCAGTCCTTTCGTGGAAAATGATCATTTTGAAGCCGAAATTACCCCTTTGCCATGCATTATCATAGTATTGCGAAGAAATGAGCACGGTGACCCCCCATTTTTAATGGTTTTATTTACTCGTCATAGGTCCACGGAAAACATATTTTAAAGAGAAAAAAAGTTGGATGGTAGAAGTTGTAGTATTTACATATAAATGACGTGAAACTGCAATTGCAGCCAGACACTGACTGCTAGGTGATGACTCACTCACTTTAGCAGTCCAATTTGCTTACAATTCTTTGCAAGGTCTTAAAGATGATAGCCCAGACAAACAAATAAGTTCAAGTTTTCAGTAATACTCAATACACTGTAGCTTTTGCTACATGACAACAATTTTTCCGGATGATCGAACGCTTCTTGCGTAATTCGGTAAAAAACACTTAAACTAAAGGGCATACAGCGCAAAAACAAGCATGATAATCCCATCTTTTTATTGCATTTTTTAAATTTCCTGTGTATGAACATCAATTGTGCCAAGTTTGAAAAAAATCTGGATAGTACGTCATGATTTTCAAGGGAATTGCCTTAAGATTCTTGCTTTAGTAAACAAAAAGATAAAAACCACAGACAAGCGATAGAAGATGGAAAATCCAAGTAGCACAGGATGAGAAGACAACAGAAACTCAAGATTTACTATCCCATAATACTCTGGCATCTCACCCTATCACACTTACACCATTATAATACCCAGGGGTTAAACGTCACTCACCAAGATTGTTCTTGGCCTCAGCAGCTGTACTATTTCTTTGTCTGTCTGTTGAGAAAAGACCAAATAAATTTTGATGAGGATGTAAAGTTTCTGTCCTTTAAAGTTGCCAAGGGAGTTAAGGACCAGAATGAAATCTTTGACACTGTACCACAAAACAGTAAAACAACGGTACATTTAGAGTTAATTGCTATTGAATGCAAAGATGATACATGTACATTGTAGTGAGGAAAATCTGAGCACATGGAGAAATCTCAGGTCTCTTTTTCAAGACCTTTTCATGCTGATGGTGTATAATGGCAGGATCTTTCAAGGGAAAATGAATATGTCATTACAACAGGGCTTGGCTTCTGATTGATTAGCTAAAATGAAATCATATAATTTGCTGCATGATAGACCTTTCTTGCTGCATCACGAGACCTGAAAGTGCCGCATAATTTCCAAATTGTTTTCGCACCCTATCAGAAGCCCTGTTACAAGAATCCTGAAAACTGATGCTGGCTATTGATGTAAGCACAAACACCAGTCCATTGAACAGAGACACTGGGAACAATAAAGTTGCACATTTAGGGACCATAAATCTTGAAACATGATTTCCAGCATTTTGAGGGATGCTTGTTGTTTTTCTAATATCTCTGAAAATCAAGCTTTCATAAACAAGGTATACGTAAAGTTACAGTAACACCTCAGGCAGACAACCGTAAGGATGCGAGAGCGTGTGACGTCACGTTCTTTTGAGACAGTTGTGACGGCCGATTCAACTAATCAAGGAAAATGTTCCATAAAAACTTCAAATCACGATGTTTCTTTTCGAAAACTCATTTTATGGAGAGCCAGATAAATAAAATTCGCTCACCTACTATTTTCTGCGTTGTCCTGAGTGATTTGATGGGTTTTTGGGACGCTTCGATTTCCTCTTCAGATCACACGCATCGTCACATAAAATATACATAAACCCTAACCCATCAAATCACTCAGGATAACGCAGAAAATAGTAGGTGAGTGAACTTTATTTATCTGGCTGTCCATAAAATGAGTTTTCAAAAAGAAACATTGCAACTTGAAGTTTTTGTAAATGGTTTGAACCCAGGAGTCATATCATTAAGTAAAGTACGATCGTCCGGGTGAGTGTAGTCCTGAGAAGGACTGTTTGAGATGACATTGACTGACGTTTTGACAACCTGAGCGGAAGTCATCTTCAGAGTCAAGTGATTTGTGTAACGTCAGCAGTGCTGGAAATAATTTTTCTTTATTCACAGGA
>OX421449.1:4314859-4322359 GCA_949126865.1 Montipora capitata
TTTAGCATTTTGTAAATGTAATGCCTCGGAGATATTAGCTATTGTAGTTATTCTGAAATTCGAGATAAAATAATAAAAGTTTATGCATGCATGTAAGTATGCTACTTTTAGCAGGGCGCGTGCGTACACTTTGTAATCTGCGACTTCAGTGCTTACCATATGACAGATAAAATGCATTTTGTCTTGAATATATAAGCCGTCGAAATCTTACGTTAAATTGACAAGGGCGGTCTGTAGCTGTGAGTAGGTGTGGGATTTGTCACATATGGTTTAGGGGCCGACATATCTCTCCCTCAATGCCGTACCGGGAGGCAAGGTCGGTAGCAGAAAGCAGCGAAGGGCCAACTGCGTCCAAAAGCGATCGCACGGGCCGAAATCCCGGGATGACTCGTTTGGCACGACGCTCCAGCGCCGGGTCTGGAGGTACTGCGTTTTTCTCTCTTGTTCAAACATTCCTTCCGCGCATGCGTAAACGTTCTGGCTCTCCGATACGTAGCCTACCAAAAAAAAACTAAGATGCTGTTTCAGTTACAAGAAATTGACATTTCAGTTAAACAGATTCTACAAGCATAAACTCGTAAGGTAAGAAGCCCGCGTGTCTGGTCTTCTCAAACAGAGGTGAGAGATGGTTTCCGCATGCAGAGTGGGACGCCTAGAATGCTCTGTTGTAAACATGGTGGTTGACGAGTGAAGTTGTCTCTCTGGCCTTTCTTTGCACGAATTCCGGTACCTACCGATACAATTTTGGCTAGTTTTGAAAGCTTTAAGCTTGAAATAGCCCTGGTTTGTAGTGCTAACGTAGACTTTCGATTTCTTTACATCTTTTTATTGTAGGAAATTCCTGAAAAGCAAGGCATTGCAGTTCACGAGTGAAGGTTTCTCTCTGGCCTTTCTATGGATGAACTCTAGGACCTTTGGCTACAAGTGTTTTTGGCAGGGCTGCCTTTATGGAAACCAGGCTTAACGGAGTGTTAATGAAAACTCATTCTTGGGTACCCTGTGTTTTTTTTGCTTGAAAGCTAATTTGCATAAATATCTCTTAGAGCGGTTTTCAATTGAGTGTCGAAAGCACGATAGCCGGCCGCCATGTTGGTTTTCAAATTGTCATGCAAATTAGCCACGTGTTATGCTGGGGGGCAAACATTGAAAAAAAAGCAAATTGCGGAAAATCGGCTCAACGATATATTGAAATAACATTGCAAAAAGTCCATTTTAGTATTTAGAATTAAGTACCCTTTATAAAAATTATATCTTTTGATTGCCTTTGACATTTTGACTTTCTACTTTGTTATCTGCTCATTTTTCACTAAAAAAACGTCGAAGTAACTTGTGTAATGATTGTATTTTACTGCTTAGGTGATAAACATTCAATGAACATGAAACAAATCATCTGTGTGGCTAAGATGTTCGTTATAACCTCTCGAACTTGTGTTGTTTGCCCCTTCAGAAATGTGTAGCTAATTTGCATGATAATAGCAAATCCAACATGGCGGCTATCGTGAATAAGGTCTATTAACGAATAGCTTTGGTTTTGCATTACTTCATTCAAAGATTGGTTCAAAGTTTTCGTGCCAGTTTTTCAACCAATCAGAAGTAAAACCAAAACCAGTTGTGGCTCGCGTGTGCACATTTTCCCGCGCTTTGTGTCGGCTACGTGTAATTACTTAGAGTTTTGATTGGTTTACTGGATTGTCTCCGTCCTTTTTGATTGGCCAAAGTATTTACTTTGGTTTTGGTTTTACGACTCTCGATTGAATCTCGCTCTAAACTACGTGGAAACAATTGGTCACAATTTTTTTTCTTTAATTAGCTTTCTTTAACCTATTATTTCGAGCAGAGAAACAAAAATGATCATAAGGAGCCCACGGGATTTAAGTTTAATTCAAGTGCCCTAGAGTTCAAAAAATGTTTTTAAATATTCATTTTTCCCTAGAACCTCCACAGACTGGAACCAACTCCTGGCTGAAGTAGTTACTACTCAGTCGTTCATTCGGTTCAAGGAGAAAGTTTCTGCTCTCGTTTTTCGGTTATGCATAATGCATTTATACGTATTTTTTAATAATATTTTCTTCATGTAGCATGTTAATGTAATTTGTAATCTTGTTGGTGTGATGCTGGCCTGTTGCAGGCTTCCAGATAGTTCATTTTTCGCAAGCATGTTTTTTTATCTTTTCTTTTAGAGTGATGCCTCATTGGCTTCACTAACTCAATAAAGGTGAAGTTGAAGGTGAAGGGATTACGTATGGCCCCGGACTATTGTATTGTAAATGTCTTTTTACGTTGTTTTACTTCACAGAAAAGTTTCAAGTCTAACTGGTGGCTTCCGTCCTTGATACTACTCGTACCTTTTACTTTGTTTGCATTTTGCGCACACTATATATTCAACTCCAAGGTTGCTGCCTAACGGTAGCCCGGTCGCCTGGGGCGCCTTATTTTCGAGCGGGGGCGACCAAATTTCTGAACAAGTAGCCCGAACGAGCGTCTTACTTGATTCATCCTCACTTTCTTGTAAATATGATCCCAGCTGGAATTAATTAATTCTGGGCTCTTGAAAAAATGACTCAAGCCACTAACTTTTAATGTTGGAAGCCCAAAGGGCTCCCGGACAATTTTCTTAGGCAGCAGACTCTGAACTTTGTAATTCAAACTGAAGATGACAGAAGATTTTGTTGAAACATGTATTTCTTAAAAGACGTTGTGTTATTTCTTAGACTTGAACAATAATTTTCTGTCACGTGCACGCACCGCGGAAAGCCAAGTTCTTTACTTTATTTCACGCAAAAAGGGGCTCAAAAATACATTATCTGCCTAGGAAATAAACATTTATTGGAGCGTGGGCAAAACCTTTTTTTCTGTAAATTTGACAAGCTGTGGTATAAACAGTGTTCATTAAAATAACTGAGATGTCCGTGTAGTCTTCCGGATGCCTTGCAGCTTGTGCTAGAGCTGATATTTCCACATGATTGAATAAAAAAGCTAATTACTGGGCTGCCAGTGCGGCAAACCAGTCGGAAACTGGTTGTCATTTCTCCGTTTTTTTTTTTTCCCGTGCAGGAAACATGATGGAAACCTGTCTCTCCCGTGCTAAGTATTGGTTTTGTACCTAGAGCATCGTGCGCGTATCTTTGGTAAGTTTCACGGGGTAGTGGAAATGCACAGATTTTTTCAGGTGGACACAGTACAAACAATGGCGCAATGAAATAGAAAGGGTTTTTGGCTCTAATAGCAAACACGTTGTTTGTTTCAATACATTTTTCGGTGGAAAGGGTTATTGTGAGATTTTCCTTTGTGAATTCATGTTGTGTAATATTCGAGCTTAACAAATTTGCATACGTGGGTTGAAATGTGATACGCGAGGATTTTTTATAACGATGGCAGGACTGTTTTCTTTCTGTCAAATGATTGATAGTTAGCCAAGTTTTTAACCTCAGAAGAAGATCTACTTTTTCATTATAGTGTAAAATGAAGTTTATTTGGGAAGCCAACAATATTTCTTTAAGTTCCTGGTTAATCCAATTTAATGCTACGACTTATTAGTGCCAAGATTGTTTACATTACTCATGCTTTTTGGGAATTTTGAGTGTCAAGAAATTAAATCATTTTGCGTGACGTAGCCCCTTTAACACCAACATTTTTCAACAATATATCGTTTTAATCTAACCCAAAAACATTCAGATAGTAAAAAACTTAATATTTATTAACCATTTCCTTCGCTTTTGTGCTTGTCAGCATTGTGATTTGCGATAAATCTGTTTTTGTATCTCATAGATGTTTAGATTTTCAATTACAAACTGTGTTTTGATTGGCCGCTCAACCTCATGATTGTGTAAATAGTTCACCCTGAAGTCAAAATAGATACGTTTCTCAGGAACCCGACAAAGAAGGCTTCCAGACCCGACAGATGAAATCTAAATATTCAGTTAAGTACTACAGCAATCAAGTGAAGCTATGATCCTCGCAGTTATGAACGCAATTTTTGCAATTGCGTAAAGAAGCCTGAAATATTCAGGACTTCAACGGGGTTTGATTCCGTTGCACCGGTATCGCGAGGTCACGGGTTCAAACCCCGTTGAAGTCCTGAATTTTTCAGGCTTCTCTACGCAATTGCAAAAATTGCTCTCATAACTGCGAAGATCATAGCTTCACTTGATTTCATATCCGCAGTTCATATATGATTCATTTCATCATTGATTCATTCCTCACGGGACTATTAGAACCCACAAATGACCAGCTCCCAACGTCAGTGGTCTCATAGCTCAGTTGGTTAGAGCGTCGCACCGGAATCGCGAGGTCACGGGTTCAAACCCCGTTGAAGTCCTGAATTTTTCAGGTTTCTTTACGCAATTGCAAAACTTGCGTTCATAACTGCGAGGATCATAGCTTCACTTGATTTCATATCCGCAGTTCATATATGATCCATTTCATATATCATTTCATCATTTATTACAGCAATATTAAAAAACCAAAGACGGAAGTTTCTTGGCTAAAAAGTACGTTACAAAAATTTGGTTTTATCAACGGAGTTGATAATGTAAATTGGCCACCGTACAGAGATTCTAAAATTCTAGAATCTCTGTACGGTGGCCAATTTACATTATCAACTCCGTTGATAAAACCAAATTTTTGTATACTACTTCCCCACCGACGCAGCACCACAGTTTCTTTAGAAACTACCCCTTCATTAAAAAGTACGTTGTTTTACTCTGAAAACGACGAACGATTAAGGGTGCTTTCTGTTGTATCCCAGAAATTGCAGTCAATTGAATAGATCACAACAGTTCTTTTAATCAAAACAACTCTTCAACAACCCTCGCGCATGCTCAGTTACAACTGATTATATAACAAAAATTCCATTATGTAACACTTTCCATTGGGAAATCCGGATTTAGATCTTAAAATCTGGATCTTCGGATTCCCAATCGAACACAAAATCTGAAAAACGGATTTTGCCGCAGATTCACTAACTGGAAATCCATGTCAGGTAAGGATTTCAATTAACAAAATCCGTTGCCAAATCTGTTTTCGGATTTTGTGTTTGATTGGAAATCCCAAGATCCGGATTTTAAGATCTAAATCCGGATTTCCCAATCGAAAGCACCCGAATATTCTTTCCCGTAGTTCATTCAGTTGACATAAGGTGATCACGTGCGCCTTGCACGTGATCACCTTATGTGACACTTAACGCTAAATTCTGCAGTCTCTGACTTCTATAAATCAAGGAGGTCACGATGTTCTGTCAAAAGGAATAAATTGATCACGTGCTAGGCAACCATAAAGGCTATGGTTGCCTAGCACGTGATCAATTCTGAGAATTCTGAGAATTCAAAGGAACTCTTCACTCCAGTACACATGAATTAGATAGTCTTGTACAGAAATATCAGGATACTCTTACAACTGTCATTGACCAACATGCACCAATTATATCAAAGACCTTAGTTGCCAGGCCTAATCTCCAACAATCAACAATTCTTCTTTTACAAGTAGAAGTGTTTCCAGATAGGTAGAAAAATCCATCAAAAATTTTTCAGTAGTTACTTTGTGCTGATCCGAGTATGGAGGACGATATAATATTACAATACGTAAACTCCTGGAGAAGGACGATGTTACAATCCATTCTGAGAATTCAAAGGAACTCTTCACTCCAGTACACATGAATTAGATAGTCTTGTACAGAAATATCAGGATACTCTTACAACTGTCATTGACCAACATGCACCAATTATATCAAAGACCTTAGTTGCCAGGCCTAAGGTTCCTTGGTACAATAAAGAAATTGACAACGCCAAACGTCAGAGAAGAAAAGCTGAGCGTACCTGGAGACGAACAAAATCTCCATTTGATTTTGATCAATTTAAATCAAAACGAAACTATGCTATCTTTTTGATGAATCAAGCTAAGCGTGCTTTTTACACTGAATTTATTGCGGAGAACAGCAACGATCAATGCAAACTATTTAAAGCTGCAAAAACTCTTCTTGGTAAGAATGATGATCTATTGTTCCCTAACCATCAGGACAAAACAAAACTTGTGAATGACATTGGTCGCTTCTTTGTTAACAAAATTGATGCTATCCGTTCTGATATCGATGGGCATGATCTGGATTCCACCAATGTGCCAAACGATGAGGTAGTTGACGACTCATGTACTTTCAACAGTTTCCATCTTCTGTCGGATAGTGAGGTACTAGATCTTATGCATAAGTCAAGAAAGAAGTCATGCCCATTAGACCCAATGCCAACACCCCTGGTAATAGATTGTGCTGAGGTTCTTCTGCCTGTCATTAAATCAATGATAAACTCATCACTGTCAAGCGGATATTTTCCACATGACTGGAAGCAAGCTTTAATAACACCACTAGCAAAGAAATCTGGCGTGTCGGACTTCAAAAATTTACGACCTGTAAGCAACCTACAGTTCATCTCTAAACTTACAGAACGAGCTGTGTTTAATCAACTTCATGAACATCTAGTGCGCTTTGATTTATTTCCAAAGCTACAGTCAGCTTACCGTAAAAGTTATAGCACTGAAACAGCATTACTGAAGGTGCACAACGATCTATTAATGAATATGAACAATCAGAAAGTTACCCTGTTGGTATTACTTGACCTAAGTGCTGCGTTCGATACCGTGGACCACAAGATCTTACTGTCACGTCTTCAGTCAAGCTTTGGAATAAGGGGTACGGCTCTGGCCTGGCTCTCCTCGTACTTGTCTAATAGACGTCAACGTATCATCTATGATGGATGTCAGTCAGAAGATTTCAAGCTACGCTTTGGACTGCAACAAGGATCTTGTCTTGGCCCGTTATTGTTCACTATTTATTCCAGTAAGCTCTTCCATATAATACGCAATAACTTACCAGATGTACACACCTATGCGGATGATACGCAATTGTACCTTGCATTTTCACCCAATAACACCTCGCAATCACAGGCAATTGCATCAATGGAAAAGTGTATCGATGAATTACGGACATGGATGCTCATTGACAAGTTAAAAAATTAATGATGACAAAACAGAATTCATGATTATAGGAACTAAACAACAACTCGAGAAGATAAGCCCACAAAATCTGACTATTGGTAAAGCTTCAGTAAATACTGTTACTACTGCAAAGAATCTTGGGACATGGTTAGATAACCATCTTACACTGCAGGAAAATATAAACAAAACTTGCAGAACTGCATACCTCCACATTCATAATATAAGACATATTCGGAAATATTTAACTAAAGACGTAACTGAAAAACTTGTCCATGCTTTTGTGATTGGAAGAATCGACTATTGCAATAGTATTCTGTATGGGCTGCCTGAGGTACATGTAAACAAATTACAGCGCGTTCAGAATTCTGCTATCAGATTGATAACATATACACCACGGACCTATCATATAACTCCAGTACTTAAAGCATTTCACTGGCTTCCCGTCAAATATAGAGTACTATTCAAGATAGCCATACTTACTTTCAAATCAATTTATGGACAATCACCAGAGTATTT
>OX421449.1:4329859-4369859 GCA_949126865.1 Montipora capitata
TTGTTGATTAATTATCTTTGAAAAATGCGTGGTTACCCCCAATTTTCTTTTTGGATTTTAATAACACTTGTTGAGATCTGCTTTTCCCGCATATTCAGTAAACCGCGCAAAAATACCTTTGAATTAGTAGGGCACCGTCCTTAAGTATGAACTGAACCAGTCTTGAAGTTTGCCAGTAACGTTGTATTGGTGCAACCTTTAAATTACACAAATGTAACTTGGCGTGGTCCACTTAATCGTAAGGATTACTCGTGTCGAGATACCGGTATATACAATGTCCATTTGTTTACCGGCGGAATCATCAGTAAGGAAAGATGTTATCATTTGTTCAGCTGAACTCACCAAATGTACCGAGTCCTGTCACGACAGTGACATATTTCTTCTTATTTCGTTGAGCTCTTGAAAGTGCAACTTTTTTCGTCACATTCTTCATAAATAAAATAAGAAGAGAACACCACAATGATATACGGTACATATATACTGTAACTTTAAAAACGTTCTTAAATCAAGTGACTCCTGGAAGTGAGACTTAACAGATTTGACTCTGTCTAAGGCCAGACGATTTTACTTGTCACCTAAGGGCTTCCTAGGGTGTTTGAGGATTCAACGGGTTAATCACTCAAAAACTATCTTCACTCCATAAACCCATTGACTCCAGGAAGTGAGACTTAACAGATTTGACTCTGTCTAACGCCAGATGATTTTACTTGTCACCAAAGGGCTTCCTAGGGTGTTTGAGGATTCAATGGGTTAATCACTCAAAAACTATCTTCCCTCCATAAACCCATTGACTCCAGGAAGTGAGACTTAACAGATTTGACTCTGTCTAATGCCAGACGATTTTACTTGTCACCTAAGGGCTTCCTAGGGTGTTTGAGGATTCAATGGGTTAATCACTCAAAAACTATCTTCCCTCCATAAACCCATTGACTCCAGGAAGTGAGACTTAACAGATTTCACTCTGTCTAATGCCAGACGATTTTACTTGTCACCTAAGGGCTTCCTAGGGTGTTTGAGGATTCAATGGGTTAATCAATCAAAAACTATCTTCCCTCCATAAACCCATTAACTCCTGGAAGTGAGACTTAACAGATTTGACTCTGTCTAATGCCAGACGATTTGACTCATCAACTGGGAGGGGGGGGGGGGGGGGGGGTAGTAGGGCCCCTGAGGAGTCAATGGGTTAAAAAAAATCACATTAGTCCAAACCGTTGAATAGCTGCACACAGGCTCTCTGTGCATCGAATAGCAAGTGGTCAACAGCTGGGGAATTAGAGCGAGCAGGGAAAAGGAGAGGATTTCCCCTCTCACTCAAATTCCCCAGCTGTTGAACGCGTGCCATTCAATGTATGGAGAGCCTAAGCCTAAGCTGAATGCTGCTGTTTTTTTACCTTCTTTTTGGGGACTCTTACAACCCCTTTGCCACCTGAAAGGAGAGAAAAATCAGTCAAATGAATACTTATTACCAAATACTATGCACGCAAAAACAAAACATTGCATTGCAAACTGTACTCAGGGGGTTTAACTTCCACAGCTCTCTCAGTAAAAACAAGAAAACCACCAAAGCCATAAACAATACAGTGTACATTAAACACAATGGGAATTTTGGCACACAGCTTTACTTGTACCTGATGAGTAAAAAAATACTTTGAGTGCTACTATGACCAAAAAATCAATTATTCTTACTTTTCTTTTGATTTCAAAACTGTGTTCATTAAACACTACGTGATGCATGTTTAAAGCCTTGATTTAAAAAAGACACTTGTTTATTTTAACTGGAATTTCCCTATTTATTGGTCCACCATTACTTAACTTTAAAATGTTGAGAGAGCTGGGTGTCTACGCGGCTGAAATAGTATGCAGCATGGGGGTTTCAGGCTTTCAGACTTTTAAACTCACATTTTTGCATACATACATACATACATACATACATGAAATAAGCAGCATTTACACACTGGAATTTTAAGCTACAGTGAGAATATGACATCACTTTACCCTAGATCCAACCCTCTGAGGTCCAATCAGTCAGTTTACACTGACTCAAAGTAAACACCCTTTAGATAAAAATCAAAGCTCAAAGTTTTTCCAGTCAGGTGTTATTACGCAAGCACACTTTAAAAGTCTGAAGAAAAAAAAGGAAGTGATTTTTTTTATCATAGTAGCAAATTAATTGACGTAAAATTAATATCATTCACCTCTTGTTTGTTTCTTTTTTGAAGCACCTTCACTAATATCTGTGGCTGCCAACTGTTCTGCAGCTGAGATCAAGACAAAACATCTAAAGCAATCAGTAGATCTTTACCAAAACAGTTTCTCTCAAAGGACAAAGCTCCTGAAAAACTGTATTGAATTAGGTAGACTTTCAAGTCTTCTTGGATAAGGATGAAAAGCCAAAGGCCCTATCTCAGAACCCGTTATTGTTCACAACAACATGGGATTGTTAAAAACCCACCCACTTTTCATGAAGAGTAGGGCAGTCAGACTTCCCAGTGATTTGGTGTGTCCTCTGTGGTATATCATGGTCGTGCGGGCAGGAGAAATACTTGGTAAAATATGAAAATGTTATACTGGTTAAAAAAATATTATAATAATTGAAAAAACATCTTGAAATCCCAACGTTTCGGCTACTAACATAAGCCTTCTTCAGGGGTAATAAAAATATACAACGAAGTGACAAGTGTATTTAAAATCGCGTAGATGCTAATAAAAAACAGAATATATCATAAAATCAGTTCTTGTCCAATAACGCCAAGGCCCTCTACTCTTGGGGCAGGTACATGCCGCGGTTGAGCGGACTTTTGCATGCTTGGCTCAGAGAACACCAAAAAGCGGTCGAACAAGAACACCCCAAGAAATCTGCACTTGCCAAACATTCTTTACAGTCTGGCCACCATATCTCGTGGGAATCATCTGTAATATTACGTACCAGTCCCGGTTGGCAAACCCGACGCCTCTTAGAGGCATGGGAAATTAACACATGCAAAAGTCCGCTCAACCGCGATGATGGCATGTACCTGCCCCAAGAGTACAGGGCCTTGGCGTTATTGGACAAGAACTGATTTTATGATATATTCTGCTTTTTATTAGCATCTACGCGATTTTAAATACACTTGTCACGTCGTTGAATATTTTTATTACCCCTGAAGAAGGCTTATGTTAGTAGCCGAAACGTTGGGATTTCAAGATCTTTTTTCAATTATTGTAATATTTTTTTAACCAGTGTTACATTTTCATATTTTACCTTGCAACCACTTGGTTACAAAGTTTTTAAGGAGAAATACGTGCTGATACTGCAGTCCTTTTCTTTTTCTTGATAAAGACTTGTTGATCAATCAATGCCGGTCAACATGCAATGGCTTTCACTGCCAAAATCAACTATCAAGTTACCTTGGTTTATTAGAACTTTGTAAACATCAGGAACATTCGTCTTTAACCATTCTTTGCATTTCTCATATTCTACAGTGTATTCACAGTACTATGAAATAAAAACTGCTTGATTAGCACATACAGCTGTAGGGAAGGCATGATCCAGCAATTTTCAAGAAGTTTCACCAGGTTCTAACCCTAATCCTACTTCATAGCCATAACAATAACGAACGATTATGCGCTTGTAGGAATTTTCATGAATCCACGCACTTATAGGAATTTTCACAAATCCACGCAGGGGCTGCAGGAAATTATTTTTTGTTAAATGATCATTAACAGGTTGCTTTTTCCAGTTTATTAGCCAAAAACTACTATTAACCCTGGTTCTCACTGCTTGATTAGCACATACAGCTGTAGGGAAGGCATGATCCAGCAATTTTCAAGAAGTTTCACCAGGTTCTAATCCTAATCCTACTTCATAGCAATAATAATTACAATGAACGATTATGCGCTTGTAGGAATTTTCAGGAATCCACGCACTTATAGGAATTTTCACGAATCCACGGGGGCAGGGGCTGCATGAAATTATTTTTGTTAAATGATCATTAACAGGTTGCTTTTTCCAGTTTATTAGCCAAAAGCTACTATTAAGCCTGGTTCTCACTATTGACGACAGCAGAAGCACAAGTATCAGACCCTTCACAAATATTCAGGCAAATTCGCTTGCTCTTAACTGAATGGCTTCAGTTGGTAGAGCAATGGACTGTCATCACAGAGGTCATGGGTTTGAATCCTGTTAAAGTCACCTGAATGTTCCAGGTTTCTATAAAGAGACAATTCCTTAAATTGTCTACTTAGTGCAATCATTTCTCCAATTAATCTCTAAATCTCACTTCACATTGACATTTGTCACCACTTGACGTTTTTTCAACCACAGACAAACTTTCCTTGCTTTCTGTCATTGTTCAGAAAACTTCCTTGGTAGATGTAACCATGTGTTTATCCTTGCAGGAAAAATATGACATCATTGCAGGAATCTGTAGGAATTTTTAGGACTCTTGTAGGAATCTACTACCATGCTGTATAGGGTAAACGGAAATATTCAATACTTTCGTTACGCTTTTCAAGCTACACCGTATGTCCAATAATTCTTATTATATGGTCTGCTTTTTTTTGGCATTAAATTTTAGAAAGCTCTATATTTTGACAGTAGTTCCTCTCTTGGTCAAAGTGTTGTTGCATTCACATGTAGGAGAACGCATACAATTCATGTAGTCCCACGGGTATTGATTCAAAGCCAGAGCATTTCAAGTTTCCAATGCTCTCTTGAACTAGCACACATGACCTCAATCTCATGTGATAGTGTTATGGCTTGCCCAAGGAAAGTCAAGTCCTGTTGGACAGGGTTTATACCTGGGTTGGAGACTGTCTGGCAATACCCTGTGCTGTACATGCAGCGGAGTCGCACTGTTTGGCTGTTTCAGCTTCACCTCATGGGCTATTGACCCGAAGGGCTACGGGTCTAATTGTTAAATAACACATGTATTCCATTATTGATACCGTAATAATTATTGTTTTCAATAAAATTGGTGGGGAGGGTGTGAATGCTGAGCATGGGGTATTTACATGAGACCAGGACGAACTCAGACTGGTGTGAGGTTGTACCGGTATGAAATTTTTGCAGCTGTTTACTTGAAACCAGAACGAGATACCTGGTGCCCGGTTTCGGGATGAAATGATATGTTTTTTCTAATAAATATATGGCTGACCCAAAAGTATACAGCGATGAAATTTCTGGACCCGGTCTGAGATTTGTTGTCATTTACATGAGACCAGTACGAGAATTTCTCGTCTCAGTCCAACAAGAGACGAAGTGAGACTGGTCTGAGTTTATTGTCAGGCCGGTTTCAATGCATAAACACATAAAAAGAAGTGTGTGGAGGCCGATACAAACTCATGCCGGTCTGAGTTCGTCCCGGTCAAACGTGATTTACAATGACAAAAAGTAGACGTACCTCTAATGGTAAGCTGCAAACTGCATGGAATTACCCCATAAATTTTAGCATCAAAGATCAACCAACGAAGGAATGGAAACGTATATCAGTCTTAACATATTGCCACAAAATGTTGACAATAATAATGAAGAAAATTCCACTTACCTCCACAGTATTGAACATCTAGAGGATAGTCAATTTTTTCATCTGATTCGGCGGCGTTATCAGCTTTTATTTCACTCTCTTCTTCCGCCATGTTGAATGTTCTGCATTCCGGTTGGTACGTCATGTATGGTAACACATTTTGTCCTGACAATTGTACGGTTGCCCTTGGCAAGCCAGTCAGAAAATGAGTTAAATTTTTACCTTTTGTTATTTTTTTTCTTCTGTTTTCCCGTGTCGGGAGAAGTCTTTCCTGTCACTACCCTGCTAAGTAGTGTCTTCGTGCGTAGAGTCTTCTGCGCTTAATTTTGGTAGGTTTCAGGGGGTAGTAGAAATGCGTAGATTTTATCCGGTGGACACAGTAGAATATGTCGTAGAATATTTAATTAACCTGCAATGGCGTCGAAGTCATAGCCTGTTCGCAGGCTCTCCGAGGGACTGGGACTGGACTCTCATTCAGTCTCCACGCCGCCTTTTTTTGAGACGCGCGCGGCAACCGGAAGTGAGCTATTTTCCCTTTTAACTTGTCTTCACAACAACCACAATTACATTGCTATATACCTTTTCTTCATTAGGGATGATTAGTATAAAAATCTGGGAGGCGCCACTGTCCTGGTACGCGAAATGTTCTCTTTTGGTTGCCGTCCGCGTCTCAAAACCACGTGTACTTAAGCTCCCTATCGTAACGCGAATGGCGTTTTGGTGGATCTTTAAACAAAATATACCCCTCTACCAACTATGCCCTTATGGAACTCAAGAATGGAACGTCAATTCGATAAACAAGACAAGCGGTGAAAATAAATATCTGGAATCTTAAAAGAGACGAGTGATGGACTTCGACAACAATTGCATCTGTCGCCGTCGGATATCAAAGTGAGCTGTATTTCTAATACTTTACTAGCTATTGTGTTATGTACAACATAGAAACCAAATGGCAAATTCTGTGGTAACTTTTTCTGGTAGGATATGGGTTTAACAAACTCAAATCGAAAACCTTGAGTGGATGTCAGATCTCTGCTGTCAGGCTATTAATAATATTATTAATTTTTTTGCTTTTGTGGATTCATGGTGTTTTGTAAATTTTAACTAATTTGCATGCGTGGGTTGAAATTTGATACAGGAGAAGTTTTCATAACGGTGACAGGAATTTTTGCTGTTTAGTCATTCTAGTGTAAAATTAAGTTAATTTGGGAAGCCGTAAATATTTCCTTAACCTTGTCTACTGCGCATTTAGGTGAATTTTTACGTTTTTAACCAATTTTAATGCAACAAGTATTTACAAACTAGAAGTTGCTTATTGCAAAATGGCTAGTTCCAAAAGAAGGTCGGGGAATGGGAACAGGGAATCACTAAAATGGGGAACCTCTAAATAGGACAATTAATTACTAAAATAGAGAATCGCTAAAAGGGCGACTACTAAAAGGGGGGATCTCTAAAAGGGCGAATTACTAAAAGGGGGAAAATTACTAAAAGGGGGAATCTCTAAAACGGGGATTACTTTCCAACTGCGAAGAAAGAATGACAGTCATCAATCACCGGACTTGTAGACAATTTTTTATGCAAGGGCCAGCTGAACAAAGTGGAAGCGCTGGATCTTGGGAGATCTAACCCGATTGTAAAAAAAAGTCACAGCTGTACAACCAGCCTTGCAGTATCAATCACCGGGCATGAAATTAATGGCTTTTAGGTAGCGCTACGTCAAAACATTAGGGAATCTATCAGCAGTTGGCATTACAAGGTCAACTTGTCTTAGCACAAAAACCCGCCTGCACCGGAATCATCGGGACAGACAGAAATCGAGATTTTTCCTGCCATACACCACACACGGATCGCAACCAAACACAGGAAAACCGTCAAGATTAGTGTTGCTACTCACCTGGTGACTCGCAGCGACAAGAGGCTATTTTTAAAATAAATAGTGTTTCGTTTACGGAATGATAACTTGTTAGGGTGTTTGGGAATGAGTACAAAAATTTTAGGAGGACAAACACATACCAAAGGCAACCCAGTTTACGCTCACAGAGCCATACCAAAGCCAACCCAGTTTACGCTCACGGAGCGTCTAGTTCTAAAGTGGCCGCCATTTTAGCATTGTTTTGTTTGCTTGCATATTGGCCCTTTTGGCCTCCTCGTTCAAAGTTAAATATTCTTTTGAATTTTACGTTTCAAAGCGAGGCCAAAAGGGCTAATTTGCTAGCAAACAAAAGAATACTAAAATAGCGGCCATTTTAGTGCCTGTAGGAAGTCTATTACCCGTATCGTATTTCGTGTAGTAAGTGTAGTACATGTAGTAGGTGTAGTACGTGAGGTAGCTGTAGTATGTGTAGTACGTACTCGTGTGGTAGCTGTAGTACGTTAGATAGCTGCAGCAGCTAAAGATTAAAAGTACGGGAAATACGTATAGTACCAGTAAGTGTAGTACCTGTAGTACGGGTAGTGGCTGTAGTACGTGCAGTGGCTGTAGTAGCTATATAGACGACACCTTTACCCAGCTCCACAAATATAAAATATCATATTTCTCAGAACATCTTAATTCTCTGGACCCTAACATCAAGTTCACGTCTGAGTTTCAAGAGAGGGCTGGTAAGATATCGTTCTTGGACAATTGCGTTCAAATAGAGGAAGATAGCACGAACAGGGTAACAGTTAACAGAAAACGCACCCACACAGACCAATATTTACACTTTGCTTTAAATCAAAACCTTGAACACAAAAGGAAAGGAACTTTATTTAAGTGAATAGTCGTTCTAGCGCTGGAGCACTAATTGGGGACACTGTAAACTCACAATTAAAGCAAATCCAATCAAATGTTGGTTTTTGAGGAGAGGGGAAACCGCAGTACCCGGAGAAAACCTCTCGGTGCAGAGTAGAGAACCAACAAACTCAACCCACATATGACGCCAAGTCTGGGAATCGAACCTGGTCCACATTGGTGGGAGGCGAGTGCTCTCACCACTGCGCCATCCCTGCACCCCTCACGACCTGTGGTGCGCACCTTGGTGCACCGATGCTGAAAGTCTGGTAACCAATGCCAGGGACAAAAAGGGATCAAACATGTGAAATCCGCCCTCCGTGCCAACGGATACCCCGAAAAAGAAAACCAAGACGCCTGCCAGCTCTAGCCGAATTAGAGCGTTCTATCAATGTACAGCGGATCCTTAAATCCCATGGGGTTCACGTTTTTTACAAGCCCTTAAATAGGGGAACCGGATAGGGGCCTATTTCACGTTTCAGTAAAGGTCGATCCGAATGTGACGAAGAAACACTTGAGGCGTTTACTCTTTAAGACTCCGTTTTCTTCTGAAAGAAATAATACTTATTACAAACGAGCAATAGCTGCATGGGTTAAATAAACAAACGATCAACGAAACTAACACCAAACAAAATACAATAATAAATGAAACTCGACATTTCTTACCGAGTATCGACGGATACTGGAAAATTTTCAAGGGAACAAAATGCACTTTGCATTGCAAAATGCACTAGAAAGGCATGATTTTCTTGGGAGGATTTTTTTTAATGGCGCGAAAAACGACAAGACCCGTATGCAAATTAAGGAGACTGCTGACACGAACTAATTGGTTGAGTGCAGGCCTCAACACCCTTCAACTCATGACGGAAGCAAGTTATGCATGTGAAAGACAGCACAGACAAGCTAAAAAAATGTGGCGATGTTTCCTTTATCCAGTTTGAACTACATTGGTGAGACTGCCGTAAGGCTTCGGTGCCCGGATCACGGGAAAGGTCTGCGGCTTTCGAGCACTGCCGGGCAACGGGACATAAGATCAACCCACAAAATGTAAAGGTCCTAACCACAGAAGACCGCATCATCAAACGTCGCGTTAGGAGACCATTTCAATCAAACAAAGGAAACCTTCTTTGAATAGGGACGGGGGACTGGACCTCCCGGTCACTTATAACTCTCTCTCCTGAGACTACGTGACAACGATGTTACATGATCTCAACTGATTATTCACATCACTGATGAAGTTCGAGAGATTCGAACGAAGTAATCGAGATTTGCGGTGTGAGTTTTGGAATTAGAGACATTTAGCTACAGGTTTTTTTTTACGGAATTACCGCAAACCGCAAACCTCAAGATATTACGTGACTTTGGCCTTGTCGTCGCGTTTGGCGTTTGTGGATCACGTTTTTACGGCAAGCATGCCTTCTAGTGGTAAGTGACATACGAGTAATTCGGCAGAGTTTTTAGGCAACTTAAACTTAACGAACCCATGTTGAAGGCTAACTGATCGGTTCTTGCATATCCAAACTCCTTTAATGATAACTTTTTAGGGTATTGCGGTGATATATTTAAGAGTTTTCGTGCATTTTAAGCGACGTTGAGATTGAATGGCAAAACGAACATGGCGCCAGTAACTCGTAAAATTCCATGTTTTTCGAGAAAGCGCGCGAACGTACGTCTTGCTAAATGCTCAGAAACGGCCTTATGTCTGACGGCAATCGGCTAACCTCAAACTGCAGTTTGCCGTTTGCGGTTGAGAGAATAAATCCGTAGCTAAAGGTCTCTATTCCTTTTAACGTTTTAAGCCGGGACAAAATGTGTCCAAATGCATGACGTACCTACCTGTATTTCCACAAGCACTGCTGTTCAAAGCATTGCAGTTGCATAAAGCGAAGGGCAACCGAGACGAAGTCAGACCGGTCTGAATTCACTGTCAGGCCGGTCTCATGTTTACGTATGGAGGCCGATACGAACTCATGCCGGTCTGAGTTCGCCCCGGTCTCATGCAAATACCCCCTTACTTCATGTACTATCGATTTCAGACGTCTGTAAACGACGGCTTTTTTTCAGCCCACTTCTCGGACCGTTGATTTCAGTCTGCTATGAAAACATTCTGATCACGAGATAACATTTTTTGTGGCTCTGCGGTTTTGAAAATACCGATCGCGCGACGCTATTTTCTGTTGCTCTCCCCAAAGAGAAAAGCGCGAGAATGGCCGGACAGAATGGCCGGACATCATTAATATTCATATGACTAATCATCGCATTAACATAGAAGTGACGCGCTGAAGCGCGAAATTTGAAAGCGACAAACTACATTTTTAAAAGAAATGGCGCCAGAAATGGGCAAACGCGCAACTTTAATTTTCATTCTAAAAGCATCTCGGTTGTAAAAGTCCTAACTTGTAGGCTGCAAAATGAAGACCAGATTACACTTATTTTATCGAGACGCTCGGGAGATGGACACGACTTGTAAAAACTATTGGAAATTTGAGTTAAAATGCGAGCGATTTTTCAGCCATTTTATATGAGAATTCAAAAATGCTTTTTTTCTATTTAAAATTTCTTGTTTGTGGACCAACTTTTTTATGAACTTGTAGCATGCAAAAGTATCTTTAAAGAGTAAATTCAGACATTATGTTAAAATGTCAAATATAGCGGCAAAGGATTTACTTGGAAATTTGCGCTCTTTCATTTCGTATCACATAATGAGCAGATAATGAGCCATTTTGCTCATGAATATGTATAAATGCAGGCACACTGGGTTCATGAATCTTGCTTTAGCTCCGCCTCCACTGTTCCCTTGGGTGCTCCATAAAGGTTGACAATGTACTTTTCAGTCTACCGGATTTTGTTACGACCTTTGGCGGACATTTACGATTGAAGCCGACATCCAAAGTCGTAAGTTATCACCAGAGGGAGGATTTGGCACCAGACCAGTGTTGTTCTCACACAGGAGATAGTGTTTGCAGTAATCTTTCAAATTCTGCTCAGCGGAAATGGCAAAATGCTGACGTACTCGCTGTTTTCCTAGAAAATGAAGTCTAGGACCCCAATTTTCAAAATTCCTGATTTACGACCTTCTCATCTCGCCGCACTTAAGCTCTTAAAAGAACTTTAACAAAGGAGAAGCACTGCGTCTTTCGAGAACTCAGTCAAAGAAAGTTATTAGAAAAGCCACACTTTTAACCGAAGGCTCTGTGAAAGCGGCTATCTTATAAGAGTCGTGCAAACAATTCTGATTAGTTCGATTCACCGACAACCCGGTCAGACCGAATCGTTAAAAGGTTCTCCTGAAACAATGGCATGTTATTCAACGACCATCTGTAACCAGCCACCGATTAAATCCGCACGAGAAGGAAAACTGATCCCCCAAGCATAGTCAGATTGTCCGCGCGAAACTTGCTTCAATCCAAGAACAATCAGAAAATCAATGCAGCGCTTAGTTACAATCTTGAAGAAAATTTGCATAAGATCATTTACACCGATTCCCCAAAGTCCAACGGCAATCACATGGCTTTGCCGATTTCAACAGAACTGAGTCAACAAGCAAATTCCTGGTCACTGATCACCGGATCCAGATGAGTTGTTCACTCATATTACGAATGTAAAAGCTAAGGACTCCTAGACTATAAACGTTAAATGATATTTAAGAATTTACTTCATTCAACGAGAAATAAATTCTTTGAGCCAAGTGCTGACCTAACCTGCCTCGGCTTTTGAGAAATCATGTCGCAAATGAGATGTAGGATTTTCTATCAAACTATTCGGAGTGATCGGGTTTGTTCGTAAATCTACTGCCTGCAAACTGCTTGTACATTTGATGGACACTTATTCCACTGGGTATTCGCACCTCCCAGCATTTTCCTGTAGATTTGCATTTGTAAGAAACTAACCGCAACCAATTGGAGTCTATTAAGAACCCACATGGGAGTTCAGGTGAGACAAAAGTAATTTATGCCAGAAAGCAAGTATATGTCCTACAAACAATAGCCATTCTGCGCCATGTGTTGACGCCGAGTAAAACCGGCCGAAGCTATTACGGATAACCCAGGAAAAGCCTTGTCTGCGCAAATAAGAAGCAGGTGGAAGCGTTTCTTCAGGTTTTTTCCTTTTCTCGGCCGTGGGAAGAACGAAGGAATAGCGCCACGTGATCGGCATTTTCGAAACCGCAGAGCCACAAAAATGCTCATCACGTGATCAGATTGACTGAAATCTGAGATCGATAGTACGCAGCTATTTTGTAGGCTTGCTCCCCCTCCCCGCACTCGCTGCTCATCCAAGAAATTGTCAGTTACACCAAAAACACTGTGGATGACCGGTAATTACCCTGGATGTGAGAGAATGTGACCCCCCATTTGAAAAATCCTAGCAACGACCCTATAAACCGTTTCAGCAATTTGGAGGAAATGTCTTATTAAAAGAATTAACTCTTCAACCCTGTTTCACAGAACGGAAATTTTATGGTATCAAATGAAACATCAATAATTGCTTAACAAGATGCACCCAGCGATGTGACGTAATAGGTTACCATGGCGACAAAAATGCCATGTAAAAACGCCCTTTATTTTGTCTTTAAACGCTTATATCTCAAAAACAAATTCCTTGACCCTCATTTTTATTGCGGGAAAGTGATAAGCAAGCTAACATAAAACTCTCTACAAATTTAAAGTTAAAAGAAATTCTCTGCAGAGGATTCAGAGCCACCAAATTTTCCAATTGTGAAGGTGACTCTGAATCCGCTCCATGCAGAGAATTTTTTTAAAACCGCGCAGATCTTAGTATCTTATCTTATCTTATCTTAGTATGTTAATCACTTTACAGCAATAAAAATTGGAGGTCATTCAGTTTGTTTTTTGAGATATAAGCAATTAAAGACAAATTATAGGGTGTTTTTGATGGTTCTTTTGTTGCCATGGTAACCCATCACGTCACATGGCTGAGTGCATCTTGTTAAAGAATTATTTGTGTTTCACACGGTACCATAACTTTGCCGTTATGTGAAACGGTTGGGAAGATTCAATCCTTATAAATAGTACGAATTTGTTGAAAGTATTGAAACATTACTGGTTTGAGCCACCTTAAGCAATGCGAGAGTCGAAATCTTGGGTTTCTTCGTCATGGTTACGACGCTCTGGCATGGCATCCAGAAGTACTGCTACCGTTGTTTTTGCCTTCTTCTAGGCACTTGATCTGCGCGAGTGTATATGACTGAAAAAGGTACCACATGGAATACACGATTTTAGTTCGTTCAATGGGTTTCCATAAAACGAGTTATCAATAGCAGGAGCTCCTGTCAATAGCTATTAAGGTGGCTCGACCAGTTTCGCCACTTTAAGTCGGACATTCTTATTAGAAGGGTTATAACTGCAACACTGTATCACGTAACAGCAATGTTATGGTTCCATATGAAACACCGATTATTGCTTAACAAAATGAATCCACTATTGTGACGTAGCAGGTCACCATGGCAACATAAAGGCTCTCCAAAAATACACAATATTTCGTGATTGCTTCCTTTTATCTGAAAAATAGAGTCAGTGACCCTCATTTTCTATTTTAGAATAGTAATTACCAATCTGAGATAGACATATCAGCAAAGTTTTAAAAAGTTCTTGGGATCCAATTCAGAGGTTCCTTCTCGCGTGAATTGCACTTTCAGCGACGATCACCCATCAATAAGATTTTTGGTCTCTTGCAAAACTGACCATATGTTTTTATTATTAACAAAAGAGGAAATTAGATTCCAGGTTGAGAAAATGAATACTCAGAAACTCCCAATTCCTGAAGATGAACATGCTTATCGATCCAGTTGCCCCTGAAACAGATGCTTTGAAAGAACCCTTTTCACTTGTGTACATTCCGTCTAGAACTAAGCACTTTAATAAGCTTTCGCATTGTGATGTCTTTTGTTGATCCCAAGAAGTGCCACATGACTTTGCTAATTTAAAAAGGTCAGTTGAAGTGGTGGATGTAATTGGAGAAGATAAAGAATATTTCTTAGCCTCAGCATAAATAGAAGATTGCTCAGTAATGAATTTCAGTCGAGACGACGACAAACATTTCAGAAGCGTTTTGATTGACAGTTTCCGGGCACGATTTCTCTTGAAAAGAGCGTCTCTAAGAAACTAGATTTAAATGACGTGTATGAACACGTTTCATTTACTTAAACCTTTAAATGGATTTAATGAAATTTCCATCACAAAGTTGCTCTCCTCAGCAGTGATCGGCTTATCTTTTAAGCAGGGCTTCTTGATTCGATTTGAATATACAGTATGTCCTGCTTATAATCCAAACATTTCGTTTTCCTCCTAGCTAGTGCCAAGTGCCACGTGAATGATCTGCCTAAGAGGTTTGGCATTGATAGCAAATCCTGTACCCATTGTTAATTCGAGTTTCCGGCTTCACCCTTGGCTTCATGCCCAGTGGCAAGTGTTGTTCTTGGTCAGTATTGTGGAGTACTTTATCTGAAGCAGTTTCGAGGTAGGTAAAGCTATTTAATCATAAATATAGGACGTTATGTTTTCTTTATAGTTAACTGTTTGTAAATCGTTTAACCACAAATCAAGGAAAGTTTTGAAACGCACTTTCATTGCTTTTCTGACCCCAGTCAGTGAGACCTCGGAGGAAGTTGTAAGGTTGCTCTCAAAAACAAACTCCCATCTGTTTCTTGTGATTTTGCCTTTTTTTTAAATGGGAAAAGGTGTCACTCTTTCGAACAAACTCGACAAGCCTAATCAGCTCGAGACAAGTTACGAAAGTGCACTCAATGCAAAATTAATCGAAAATGATTAGCCGACTATGCACTTTGACTCGCGATGGTACAATGAATCGTTCTAAATGGCTATAATAAAAAGTTAGGCTGCAACTGCACAAGTTAACATAGATATAGAGGGAATGTACTACTGTCGCAATTTTCGTGTCCTGCGTTTTGGCTTAAGTAAACGTAGCTATGTAACAAAAGTGAACCGTGACGTTGAAGGTCCCAGGGTCTTCAAACACAATGTCGCACTTGGATCCTGTATTTAATGTGAGATCTTAAACACTGATGTCATTCTGTCAGAAAAATTTTGCGTGGTGTCAATTTCTTTCTTTGTTTAATTCAAAACTGTGAATCGTGCCAATGCAAACTTCAAATGAATAAGTCCTTTCATGGGTATTCATTGAGCCGGAATTGCGCAAACGAATCCTTGGTTGCTTAGCTGCAGCTGTGGTAGGGTATATTATAATTGTTGACAGACGGGAGAACAATTTAGTTTTATTGCTTTTTCAAACAACTGTCGGAAAGACACTGCGCACAGTGAAACGGCAAGTCGGACCATTATGAAACAAGAGTAGGGATTGTCAAACTGAAAAGTGAACTTTCATCTTCTAAAGATCAAGTTACTTATCTCTCCTTGCTGTTTTAGTCATTTGGAAACCGTGCGTTTAAGTTTGTTTGCTGACTTCGACTTTCGATCATTTCTTATCCTTCAAATCAACTTCAACTTGTCATCGCCTTTGGAAGTGACTTTTTCTGGGTATTGTGTTGAGAGGTTTTAGACAAATTAAAAGCATACAAAGATATTACTGTGAAAATAAGAGAAGATTCGAACAGGAAAGCCACGTACTTAAGGTATTTTCCACGTACCTAATTAGGTTGGCTTCGTTTACTAACTCGGTACTCTGCAAGCAAACATTACGATCACGTTTTAAACACGTGAACCGTGTTCCGATTTTAATCTGTCGGTCTTCATTTATATCTTCATTGTTATTGTTGGGTTCACCGCGTTCTCTGTGGAGACGAGACTTGAAGAGAATTGAGCATTAACCAAATCTCCTAAAGCCTCTGCATGGCCAAAAGTTTAAAATATTTGAAGATTTCCTTCTTTTTTCTCTTCAGTGTGCCACTTCAACGTGTTCACCCACCATCAAGTTACTAAATTCCTTATCCGACTTCATGATGTCGGCAGTCATAGACTTAGAAGATTTGGATTACGACAGTATGTACTGCCAGGAAAGTGTATCCGAAGCCCGCAAGAGTTCATGGACGGACTCACTGAGAGATGGGTAAGAAACTAAGAGAACTTGTAGGCGCGCAATTTAGACTAACGTAGAAATAGCATTTTCAGACAACATTTATTTCTAGCTTTGAGCGGGATGTAACATAAAAAGGAAGACTTTGACTACCTTGCGGTTTAAATCGGGATTGAAAGCGAAATGTAAATGTAATACTTCTCCACTATCGTGCTTGCTCAAAATAGGGGCAGGTTATGTTAGAAAATGGAGTACCACCTACCAAAAATCTATTAGTTATCAAACAAAAGGAGGAGAAGGAAGAGGAAGATAATCGATTAAGGAGATAGCTGACAGAAAGAGATTGTTTGCTTGGAAGACTTTAACAGAGAGAGAAGATAGATAATTGCCCCCACCAAAACCCGAGGAGGCAACTTAGAAGTCCACGCGTAAAAAGGGCCGGTAACTGTATAAATTGGTAGATACCGTATTTTCTTGATTAAACGCCGGACCCCGATTAAACGCCGTCCTCGAAAAACTGCCGACTGTCTTTAGAGTTTAGCTCAGACCAGGATATCTTTCAGGGATTTTTCTTTGCGACCTGATAGTAGGGGAGGCTCCTTAAATGTGTTGGTTTTGAACTAAGTGCCATTTCTGTATAAGTACATTCTTCAAATTAGGAAGTGCTGGGTGGCATTGCGTGACAGGCAGTATTGTACTGCGTTCATCGTTATTTTTATTTTTAAATGATCTTTCTCGCTTGGTGAAATTCAATCAGAGAGCTGCCTTTCCACCATGTTCTCTGGATATCCTCTGTTTTTAAGGCGTAGCTTGACGTTTCTCGTGTTTTCCTCAAACGTAATGTGAGAAGAATTTGTACGTATAAGCCGTAGTGCTTCCCCTTTTATGAATACTCCGGCTGGTAACACCTGGTGGATGACACGATTAAAACTTCGTGTATTGAAAGGTTTCTCTCTCTCTTTATATGGTGTTTGCAAGTCAAGGATAGACTCCATGTTAAATCTGTCCCCTTTGTACACTTTTGTGTCCGAGAATGCAATTTCTGTTTCTGATATTTCAGCCGTAAATTTGATCGTGCTGTGAAAGTTATTTGCCTTTGTAATGAAGTCTTCTATTTTGTCTCATTTACTTATTCCTATATCATTCATATATTGTCCTTTTGCTGATACAAATCTTTGATTGCAACACGGTACACGTGCCGTATTTACGGTACCATAATACTGTAACTTCGGGTAATCCAGGGGAAAATCGTCCCGCACTGACAAACTGCTCTTAGGTCTTCGAAGATCGGTAATAATAAATCAAACTGAAAAAATGGCTGAAAATCGCATTTTATTAATAAACGCCGGTCTCGAAAAAAAGCCGTGTCAAAACTGCCGATTTTTAAATAAACATCGGGGTCGTTTAATCGAGAAAATACGATATTGTAGGGGAAATCAATCTCGATTTGCTCAACCGGGTAAGCGATGTGGTATCGTTATTGCTTAAACGGGTGCGCAAGTGGTATTGGTATTGTTCTACACGACCGGAGAGCCAAAGTGCTGTCGGATTGGCGATTGGAGAATCAAACATTGAAGCAGATCTGATGCAAATCAAGTTGCCTGGCTCAGAAATTGATTTTGTCCGGACACAAATCAGAAACAGGGGCGACATGTTCAGCATGTAATTTAAATTTCAGCTGCCTTTCATATTAGCCGTGGTCACACCGCATGCTTTTACCAAGGTAAAACGGGAATTAATATACGTAAAAATTTTGTAATGAATTATATCTATAGAGAAATTATGAAAATTTGCAATGAAACATCTCATATATTCAGACGAACATTTCGCAGTTAATTAATCGCGAAGTCATTGATTCCGTCATATATGAAGATGTACATTTCGAATTTAATTAATTGCGAAGTCACTGATTCGTTTATGTATGTAGACGAACATTTCGCAGTTAACTAACTGCAAAGTCCTTCGCTTCTGTAATATGTATAGAGAGACATTTTTGCTAAATTTCATTTGTCTCTATAGAGTGACATAAATGCAAACTTTGCAATTGTAAAATCTCTCAGGTAAAACCGATTACCTAGGGCAAACTTGTCCGAGGTAAATTCATCTCCGGTTTCGTTTTACCTAGATAAAAAAATCTTGAAAGGCCGCACTACCATGGGTTTACCAGAGTGGAAAAAGAAAGATCTGGTTCTGGACGGCTTTCCTCGCGCCGAGAGTTGAATAGTAAGCCGTTGTAATAACCTTGTTGCCGCTCGTTTTGAGAATACAAACTGTTTCAGCAACGGTTGAAAAAAGATTCCAAATGTACTTAAGACTGAAGTGAAATCTCAAATTCTAAACAAAAACAAATACTAGCCCTGAATTGTGTCATCGTCTTCGCGCTTTGCAGTAATAAAACAAATTTAACACATCGACAAGTAAAATCGTCTGGCGTTAGACAGAGTAAAATACGGTTTAGGCCGGCTTAGGGTTTAACTGACGGCAAAAAGGTTTACTAGATGACCTCACAGAGTGTTGCATGTCTGGATCTGTCATTAAGACATTCGCCGACGAGCTTTTATTGGTGAATTACCTGGAGAAATGAATTTTCCCTGGCTAACGCTTTGGGGTAGCTGTCAAGGGAAACTCTATTGTTCTCGTGACATAACCAAGCTCCAGACGAAAAAATTTCCCCGAGGTAAATTACTCGGGGAAAAATCTGTCACACTGGAAAAAATCAGTTTTCCCGAAATAAACTGTCAACAAGTCGAGTTTACCTAGGTAAAAAGTCTGCAGTGTGACGGCTATTATATTAGGCGGGCAGATGTAGTGGAAACTACTACTATCAGAGGAAAGGCAACCTCGTTTCCAGGGCTTTTCTCCGCCTAGAGTAGGGCGGGCGATTGCCTCCTCCTCGGCGGAGAAAAGGCCTGGGAACGAGGTTGGAGGAAAGAGAGAAAGAAAGGGAACGAAAAAGACAAAATAGAAAGCAACGGGGTGAAGAGAAGGAGATCTCCACATAAGAATAATTTATGCGTTTTTTGCTTTTTTTCAGAAATGCAAGTCAACAATCACAAACTCGATTGATAATGATCAAATCATACACCGAAATATGCATAGGGGCAGGAGAGTAAGTTCTATACCTAAAGTGTGGCTTTGTGCACGAGTAGGGTGGGGCTACACAAAGGTGACATTTTGCCCTTTTAGCCCCTCTCCCACCCCTCCTTCATTATATCCTTACCACCTCACTCACAATTTTATAAGACAGAATGCATCTTCATCCGGCACGGGGATATGGGAGAGGAAGTAAATACTGTAAATTCTACTTTCAAGTTTGACTTCACTTTTGTTGAGCTTCTTAATTACGACAATTTATGCTCGAAATGACATTGCTTTCCACAAAGCTACTTCTATTAGGTCCATAACCCAGAAGAATCGACCTCTCTCATTTGGTCTTGGCCAATCAGTTTACGGGATTATCTAAATTTAGAATACAGGTTGCGACCGATAATGGCCAATCAGATGGGGCCCGGTGACCACAACGCCTCTGATTGGTTTGCAGCAACCAAGAAACCGCACGAGGGAATGGTCGTGCAAAAAGGAACTGCAGAAACGTGGATCGTGCAAGGAAAACAATGTTTTATGCAAGCCGGGGCCAGCTGAACAAAGTAGAAGTGCCGGATCTTCTAACCAGAAATTAATTTCAGTTAGTATAATTACTTTGGTGATTATTGAAAATTCTCAAGTCTTTTTGTCGAGGTGACAGCCGAAGAAATTAATTGTTTTAAAGAAAATGCATATTTTCAAATAATCACTTATGTAATTATACTAAAACAATTATTCGCCTCAGACTCGGTGAATATCGGTGAATAAAAATCTCGACTTCGTCTCTGCTTTTATTCGTCGATATTCACCTCGCCTTCAGCGAATAAATGTCACCTTATTAGATGCAAGCTGATTTCAATAAGCGTCATGAAATGTCCCTACTGAACTCGTGTCTCAGAATACTTAACAATTATTCTACGAGGGCGCGCTGGATATGAAGTGATAGATAACCAACGAGGCGAGTAGCACCGAGTTGGTTATAATCCGCATTTTATATCCAGCAAGCCCGAGTAGAATAATTGTTTTATTAAAAACTCCAGGATCAACAACTCTTCCACTGAAGCATCGATTTTTGTCTCGGACAATTCCGGTCCAAAACAGCTTTTGCCGGCCATTTTTCTCAGAGCTGCAATAATGTTTCCAGCTCGCTTTATTGCTGACGCGTTCCTTGACCATATTAGGCAGAGCAGGTATATGAACTGATAGCCTGTGTCCGGCTAGCCAATGAAAATGCTGGAAATCTGATATCTGTAAAGCTGAGTTGGCTCTTACCAATCTCGTATCCAACAAGGGCGAATGGAATAATTGTTTTATCAAATTCTCAACCTTCGGTTTTTCTAAATTTTATTTAAGTTTAAGAAAGGACCGAAAAGTGATGTGACTTCCGGTCTCCAAAAATGTTATGCTGAGCGACATTTGCCGCATTCATTTCTATATAAAGTCAAACGCAGGTATAACGGCTGATAACCGAGATCCAGTGAACCAATGAGAAAGTTGGAATTGCATTATCCGAGGTTGAGAAGTTAATAAAGTAATTAACGACATAAGGTCCTCCAAATAAGCAAGGTAAACAGCTGCATTTACACTAAACTAAAAATAATGCTAACCTTAACTCTTACCTCGTTGTTAGAAAATAGGTAGCGGGATGCCGTAGGCAGCGCGTGTCAAAGATTTGGACGAATTCCGTTTTGTTTTTATCTTAGTCACAAATCGCCGTGTTTTTCTATTGTGCGATTTCATTAGCTCCAGTCCACCTTGGAATCGCGTGCAGGATCAGTGGTCGATCAGGGTGGATAAATACCAAAAGATAAATGCTAAGAGAACAAAGAGCTGTACTGTACAATATGCACTTACCGGTATTCAAACTCGGACCCTCCAGGCCTATATTCCTGTGTCTTCACCACTACACAACAACGACGAACATGCTCAACTCAACACATTTCTTTTCATTATTTACTTTTCTGTAATAAGTCAAATTATATCCATGTCAGGAAAAAAACCAAAACTGATCCTAACGTGACCCTAATTTTTCTCTATGCTTAATTTAGGCTCCAAAAAATGTTCCTTCAATTCATCTGAGTGCGTATTCAACCTAGGTAAAATGTGAATCACCAATTGAACCTTTGTAAAAACGGATTCAATCTGAGAACGGATTTTACCGGCAACATAGCCGTTTCATAAACTCCCTAATACCGTAAACTGATGGCTCGCATTCCATCACAGATCTAAACTTTTGGGTTATGAATGTGTCCTTCTGTATTGAATGTGTACCGAGAGACGACTCACTCTACATAGTACGTAGAAGAGTCCTTTCAATTCAGTTCTTATCAGGGAAAAGAGAACTTAAGCAATAAGCAACGACAACGGCGACGGCAACGAGAACGTCATCTCAAAATATAAATTCGTGTTTCTGTAATCGCTTCGTGACTATTTCAACCTTTTTAATATGACAAGATGACAAGGGTGTGGTAGTTCCACAAGAATGACACTGGTCGGAACGGCGCTTGAAATGAAAATATATCCTCAAGAGCTAACGTCTTTGATAAAACCTCAATCTGGCTATTTCACGTTGATGGTTTGCAGACGACGGCAAAGAAAAGGACAAAAATGAAACACACACGTGCGGGGCGTGCAAACGGTAGCCTCGCAGCTCTTACAAGGTCTCACCTGATTGGAGACCACCCTAACCCTTAACAAAAGAACAAATAACAGAAACAATGGACCCTAGGCCTAAAACCTAACCCTTTTGTTTTAGGCCTAGGGTCCATTGTTTCTGTTATTTGTTCTTTTGTTAAGGGTTAGGGTGGTCTCCAATCAGGTGAGACCTTGTAAGAGCTGCGAGGTGCCGTGCAAAGCTGTTGTTTTTGTCCACTAAGTATGCAAATATTTGACGTTCCCGCTGCCGTCGCGGTTGTCGTTGCTTAAGTTCCCTAATTTAAGCAAAGACGACGGCTACGGCTCAGTACTGCAACGCCACAAAGCAAGAATATTATTGGTTAAATAGAATACTCGTGCTGCGAGTGCACCACGAATTTCCTTGCATTTCTTTGTCATACTTCACAAAACAACAACGAGAAATTACCAAATTCTAGGTTTTGACGGCAACGTGAGCATATAACAATGAACTAGTCATTTTCTATTTTTGCTTTTAAAACCGGTTGTACCCATCTATTTACAGGGTAATTCGCCCGTATTGTAAAAGCTGAACGAGACGAAATAATCACGAAATACTTGCGATAGCGCCAAGTTATATTTTGGAATGACTCTTTTGTTGCCGTAGCCGTCGCGTTTGCTTAAATTCCCTATTCAACAAACTTCTCCATCGTTTTGTTTCCATAGCAACTTGCACTCTCTACTCTCTCGTGCACCCTATACCTGTTTACGCATTTGTCATTCACCAATCAGAAACGCGACATTCGTTAAATATGTAATAAGGAGGAGTACTCTGAAGATTGCAACATAGGATTTTCTTATCTTCCAGTTCAGCAGAGCGTGAAGACTCTTCCACACGAGTAAAATCAAACAAATCAAGAGAAACCAACAATAATGCCATGCTATCGGAGCCATCACCGGAGAAAAAGCGAAAATTTTCGAGACCCATGATGAAATTTCCCAAAAGCAAGGACAAAGTGAACGTATGGACGAGACAAAAGAACGTTCAAGTAAAGAAGAGAAATAGGATTCCTTGCTGGCTGGCGGTATTTGCATTCTGTTGCGGTGTTAGCAAGGATCACCAGTGGTACAGTTTGGTGGGAAAAGGTGGGTTTACACAGAGACAAAAAACCTGTAAGAACAGAAAACCAGCTGGTACTAATCTTTGCACGAAGAATCTTTGGGTTTGGCTTCCTCTACTCCCCCTCTCTTACCCCCCACTCCCCCCCCCCCCCCCAATCCCCCGTCCTTTTTCCTGACAAAACCTTCCCTTTTTTACAGCAGGTACGTTAGACAGGACACATAGTCAGGGAGGTTCCGGTGAAGAAATAAACTTAGTGCAGATACAAAGTTCTAAATAGGGATCGACATTCGACGTGACTTCTCTACCAGTATCCGGTTCAGAGTCCCAACCCCGGTACAATGACTTTAAAAATGCATTGTGTGAAGTCAAATAAATGACGATATTGATAACGATGATGCTGCTGATGATGATGATCAATTACATTAAAACCGGTTGTTCACTTGCGGGCCACTTTGCAATTTTGAGACGCAATGTTGGTGTTGGTTCTCCGAGGAAGTTGCAAGTTCAAATTTCAACTTCCTGCCAGGTGTTTACGTTCCCAGAGTCATGTATTTGGATCCGTTCAAAACAACCTTGAAATCTATTTTTTACAATATAAATTTTACGGCAAAATAACTCTTTATTGGGTAGGATTCGCGAGGCCGTGCAAAGAATAATTTTAAGATAAAAACAAATCCACAATGTATCGCCGGCGTGACTGTTGGCAAACTTTGAATTATCGCAGGTTTTGTGAAGTCAATTGAAAACTGTTCATGTTGTCTCAAATTCCTTCATCGACCTAAAACAAAACTCACAAGAATTAAATTCAGGACTGTAAAGGGGTTGAAATATCAATTCAAGACCACAATTCTTTAGCATAAGCGCAACTGTTTTTCCGCTAAACTCCGTGGTGAAAGTCCATTTAATAATACAAGGCATACCATTGGACTTCAACTTTAGGTAAAGCCTGGTTTCCATATGATCTGCAAAGGTCTGCGATAAGTCCGCGACACGATCGCTGGTAGGTCTGCGCCACATCGCAGTGTGTCTGAGTTGATCTGTGTCCTATCGGCGACACACTATTGTTCGCCTTGAAACACCTCCAATTAGACTTAAAGTAAGTGCGCTCCTTTTTCTCCTCGCTTCGCAGAGGGTAAGTGGTGCGCTTGTCTGCGATCGCTTCAGATTTAAATGGAAACATTTGCCTCCTGTGTTTACGATCGTCTGCGATAAGACCGACGCAGACAGCTTCCGATTGTTGCAGACCGTTGCAGATCGTATGGAAACCAGAGTTGCGAAATTCGAACCTTCAACTTGCTCGGAGCAAAGTGCCAATGAAAAACGCAACATTGCGTGACAATATTGCAAAGTAGCCCGCAAACGAACAATCGATTTCACTGTAACAATTCTCACACAGTGAGATGAGGCACAATATTGTTGCAAGTTTACTCTATCCTGATTTATGCGATTTCTCCTAACGCCCTAGAGGTTTCTTTCTTCTTTCCTCAGGTGTAATCTTGGCATTCTTGATGTCCATTATGTACTTGGTAGCCTGTCTCGTCATGCTCCCTTTTGTCATGATCGCTGGCGCAGTCAGCGCTGTCTTCTTTGCTGCAGGAATGGTTTTGTACTTTGCCTTTTCTTCCAAAAAAGTTGGTGTCTCTTTCGACGATGACGGGGATACGTCTTGTCTGAAGGCGGTCTGGGGGTCCTGGGTCTAGCTACAGAATCTCACTTCATGAACCTTAAAGTAAAGCAGTTTGTTGCGAGGATGCGGGTGCATTTGGCATTAAGCAAAAGCATCAGGAGCTTTAAGAAGTTGAACCTTCCGAAAGGACCACGAAGGCGAATGGTGATACAAGTTTCAAGGCCGCTCGTTGATGTCAGAATACGCCTAAGAAACTACAAACAGCCCTATGTATCGACAGTGAACTAGTTACATGCTCTCTCAAACACGAAACGGGTTTCGACGGAGTTCATCTCAATTCCACGAAGTTGTAGTTTGCTGATACCACAAACAACTTACAAATTCCTAAATCGGGATGACATTGATAATGGACGGGAAAGTGATTGTAGCGTTGAAATCAAAATTCATATAACTGAGTGGGTTCAAGAGAGATTATTTACGCTTGTCTTGGTTACCAGCTTACGATTTACTACCAAAAGTCAATGCAAGCCGTCATAATAGAATTTGACATTTTTTTAGCCGAGAATGTTCACAAAATAGTTGGATTAAAATCTTATTACCTGCATTTGATGATCTACTTCAAACTTTAATTCAGGCTATGTTGAATTTTCAATTATTTAAGGTGGCTCTGAATATGCACAGCTAAAGCCAAAATATGGGGTGTTTTCGCCGGGCTCTCCTGATGCCACGGTAACTTTTACGTCACAAAAATAACCGAATATTTTTCAGCAATAATTGGTGTTTGACATGGTACCATAACATTGCTGTTAAGGGATAAAGTGTTGTAGTGTCAATCCTTCTAATAAGAACGGTTCTTTCAAGTGTTGAAACTGAGCCACCTTAAAACACCATACAGACCTTGTAAAATTCTAAACTTCTGATGAGTTTCACGCCAATACGCTTACGTGCTTAGCTACCTGGCCTATTAATGAAAGTGAGGCTGGAGTTGACCTTGTTATTATACAGACCTCCCTCCTTTTGTTATGTAAACGATGTTGCTCTCATGCTTATTAGTTGGAATTTACATAAGAAAAGCAGTGAGGTTTCTATCAAAACGTTTTGTCTGTTAACATTAATAGATATCGCGCAACTGCACATAAGATAGGAAAATGTTACAATAAGATCATTTTCACGCTGTTACGGCAAACAGCAACCTGTCCATCGCGCTACCAAAGTCTGCCGATATCTGAGTAGTTTCTTCGTGCGAGTTTCCAATACTAAATGTCGCATGGGAAGCGAACAAACTAAACACATGAAGGACGCACTTTGGGGGTGTCCTTCATACAGTTTTGGGGGTGTTATTTGCATTAATAAAACAATGGATATCCAGTTCACTGAGGCATGATACAGTCCCACGAGTAAATTGACTTGCATTGTTTTTATGCACAGAACCCCGCAAAACGTATTGCACTATGGGAATGGGAAAGTAGCGAATTAGCTGTGTTACGGAATGTGAGGTCAACTCATTTACAGTAACTAAGCACACAACTGTAAAATCATGAGTCTATTTGTCAAGAGATGTAGCCTCGCGTTTGCAGCAAAAGGCAAACATTTGGGCCAAAATTGCGTTTTGCCAAAAGTCAAAGCTCATTTTTTGCCTGTTAACAACAGATATGGCGTAATTTCACATAAGACAGGGAAAAGTTGCAATAAGATCATTTTCACACTGTTACTGACCAACAACAACCTGCCGTTCGCTGTTTCACTGGATTAAACGCAATACTTAATCTCTTTAGATATAATACATCTATCCTCAAGAACCGTCATCAAGATTTGCCGCCTCTGGAGGCTTTTTTAAGTGAAGAGGGTATGAGAAAATGACTAATACACACGGTGCCGTGAGAGGCTGATACAGTGATAACGGGGGGCGAGTAACTTTATGCAAGTTCTAACCTTTCCCCTTTTTCTCAGTAACCGACGGTTAATACATGGCCGCAGGAGCCCATGAGTATTGGAGCTTGCCTCTCCAATACTAGCCCTATGAGTCAACCTTTGCGCGTATCTTTCTATTTTTAGAACGCCACGAGTTCCTCGGCACGCACTGTTTAGAATGGCCAAAAACAATACATGCAAATTGATGTAAATGTGAGTCTTCTGCTGAAGGGTTAGTTCTAAAAATAGAAAGATACGCGCAAAGGTTAACTCAAGGATACACTGCATAGGGAGGCTACTACTCGTGGGCTCGTCATAGACGATAAAATTTTTATGCTAGAAGACGGCAGGCGGCGAAGCAAAATACCAGTGTGGGAAAGAAAGTGTCAGTCATAGACACTGGGAAACTGTATCAGTTTGTACTGGCAAAGCGTGAATACGTTGCGTCTGAGCGATCAGCTCGTTGGGGTAAAGCTGTTTGTAGAGTAATAGAAAAAACGCAATTGCGACAGGTGGGGATGTGAAAAGCGACCGGCACTTGTCATGACTCGTTACGTTCGACGTTTAGAGAACGCGTGCATTCCTGTGGCTTTCCATCTAGCAATCAAGCCTATTTCCAAAACGTTGAGGGATTAAAATTTATTGTTCAACTTAGTCTGCGTAGCAAACGCTTTGCGAATTTTAGACGCTTCTTTCCACCGGGGTTGTCTTTCGAGTCATTGTTTTGAATATGGCCGAGCGAAAACCTGGACCGAAGTCAAACGAGAACGCGATGGGGGAGGGGCCGAGGAGAAGGAGTGAGGAACCCTCTCCAATCAACCCCTCCCGTGTCATCATTTTAGAAACCTCCGTTCGACCAATGACTGGAGAAAATATCCTTCCTGATTGGCTGATAAAGTGTCAGAAAAAATCCGCAAGTCATTCAAAATTTACTGCTCTCTTTCATAAAGAACAGAGTGGAAAGAGCCGACAATCTCTTTTCAACGAAATTGGAAACTTCCTTGCGCTAGCTTGGGTTTTCTGGTGTTCTTAACTAAGAGCAGAAAGACGTAAAATAAATGGAGGTGATATTTTGGCGGTCCTTCCCAAGGGATTTGGCAAAAACTTCATATCAGGTAAATGCGTTTTTCATTAGTATTCGCACCTTTAAAAAGTATAATCGGCGACCAGATTAAAGAAGCTGAAGGATTAGAGCTAACGGCAACCTCGTTGGCGGCTACCAGATGCACCCATTAGGAAGCCTCAGCCGAGTTTTCGCATCGGCAGAGGATGCGCTGGACAAGGTATTTCTCAACGTGCTGAAATGACATTCTAATAACTTCCACAAAACCTTGTCGGCTATCTATTATTGTCGACGAATCACGCAACAGTAGAAACATGGACAGGGAAACGTTAACGGTAAGTTGAAATCGGCAGGTCAATCTTGTAATTTTCTCCCAAGCGAATTAATAGGCCTCATTCACGATGGCCACCATGTTGGTTTTCAAATTGTCATGCAAATTAGCCGTGTGTTATGCTGGGGAAGGGTGGGGGGGGGGGGGGGGGGGCAAACATTGGAAAAACGGCAAATTGCAGAAAATCGGCTCGTCGAAATATTGAAATAACATTGCAGAAAGTCCATTTTAGTATTTAGAATTAAGTACCTTTTATAATAATTTTATATCTTTTGATTGCCTTTGACATTTTGACTTTCTACTTCGTTATCTGCTCATTTTTCGCTAATTTTTTTCGCTCATTTTTCGTTAAAAAAACGCCGAAGTAACTTGTGTAATGATTGTATTTTACCGCTTAGGTGATAAACATTCCATGAACGTGAAGCAAATGATCTGTGTGGCTAAGATGTTCGTTATAACCTCTCGAACTTGTGTTCTTTGCCCCCTCAGAAGTGTGTAGCTAATTTGCATGATAATAGCAAATCCAAAATGGCGGCCATCGTGAATAAGGTCTATTATATTACCGCAGGTGTTTATACAAGGCACGCTGTCATTGGTTGGGAGTTGACATCAAACCCGTGCTCGTCACGTGATTGGAAATGGGAGGTTTCGAAAATGTTGTGGGGTTGATTGCAGGCGGTTTCTCGCTCCTCCTTCTAGGGACTCCAAAGAACAGATACCAAGTCCAGTTCATCTCATTTGGTTTATAAAGGTTAAAGTCAGAAAAGTAGAGTAATGGACAGTTTACTTTGCTTTGAATTCCCATACAAACCTTTGAATTTCCCGCCATGTTGCCCTGATTACCCATGATGCATTCAAGAGCGTGAACTGGTCTATATAAATGTGGTAATGCCAAGACAAGTTTAAAAAGAGAATGGCGCACTTCCGGTAGTCATCTGGTTACGCTCCCTACTGTTACTGATTGAAAGGGTGGAAACTACATGAAACTAGTTGGGATATTCCAAAATTAGTCATCAGAGCAGTTGCAAGTGACACATTTGAGTACCCAGTACACAATAACCAGTGCGAACACCACAACACCAATGATCAACCAGAGCAAGACGAGCAGAAAAGCCCAGCAAATCCCTAATAAATAATGAAACAAAGTGATAAACGTAGAAGGAAAACTGATTTTAAAAACTGAAAAAATCTTCAAAGTCCGTTTTTAACTGCGGTCCCAGGGCTCTTTTTGGAGAGGGAGGGCGTGTGTGTTCCGGCGATAATCCCGATAAACAAAATTAAACCAAAATCCTCCAAATAATAGAGAAAAAAAAACACTTAGACTTCACCGGAAAAAACCAAACGTTTTTATTTCTTACGCGAGAAACATTGCGTCAGCAATCAGCAAAAAATTCAAATGAATTAATGGGCGCGCTGTTCTTAACTAACCAAACGTTTTTGTCTTTTTTCAGTTTTTTCGCAAATTAAAATTTAATTTTAAGTCCTCAACAGTGTGCATTAGGGTGGCAAATAGTGGAAATCGTGATCTTGGCATGGCCCTTATCCCCCGGATTGAGTTACCTTGGAATTTGATCACGAGCAGGGATGGCCGTGAGAGCACTCGCCTCCCACCAATGTGGCCTGGGTTTGATTCCCAGAATTGGCGTCACACTCGGGTTGAGTTTGTTGGTTTTCTGCTCTGCTTGGAGAGGTTTTCCCCCGGGTATCCGGTTTTCCCCTCAAAAAACCAACATACGATTTGATGTCAGTTGACTTCATTTGATTTCATTTCTGTGCAATATCCCCAATACACAATTTTACAGCTCTGTGCTCAGTTACCAGGCCTTTGAACAGAAGCCTTTCTTATGCAGATCATGTTATTTCAATGCTAACGAATTTCTATTTACATAAGAAAAGAAGTGGGGTAGGGTAGTACCTCTTGTTGAACGCCATATTTCATTGCTGTATAGTGTCGTACTTCCTGAGGTTTGTAGCAAAGCTAGGTCAACCCCAGCCTCCCTTTTCTTAAAAGGCCTGGAAACTGGGCACAAAACTGTAAAATGGTCTATTAAATACGGTAGTTGACACTTAAAACAAAGATTGTTACTATTATACCTTTTCCTCTCGGATCGTACCACTCATAGCCGCTCAAACACGCAAAGCAGTAATAACTGCAGTTCCGCTCAGGAGGTTCTGATTCAGATATCACAACTCTACTTGGAGCTTGCTGTAATTGCATCTGCTGAGGATAGGCGATGTTTGCTGGCTGCTGCATTGGATTGCTGTTGAAAGCACCGAAAATAAAGAGCAACTTTCAGTACATCCTGCGTTATTTTCTAAGTTTAAATTGCATGGCAATGCTGTTATGCAAAGGTTTTGCAGTTATTCCAATTCAATCGAGTCGTGAAATGAAGCTGTATGACCTGATTTCCAGGAAATATAGTTCGTCAAACGACATCAGTTGCAAGCCCGTTCTGCTCTCTTCATGATCAAATTTATTCGAGCCAATAGGAATGCATGAATTGGAGGTGTTCGTTTTTGTAAAGACTGATCATGGGAAGTAACGGTGAACTCAATGCTGATACAAAATGTCAACTGTTAAATGAAAAGGCATTGAGATTCTTCCGATTCAATCAAGTTGGATATCGACAGAATTAACTGTCTAAGGGTAATTAATTTTTTGTAGAGCTGGAAAACCCAAGAAATCTTTCGGGGTTGTATTTCTCGAAGCAATGTTATCGCCAGCCCAAAAGGAATACTACATGGACAACTCAAAGGGCTTTTTAGCGCTGAAAATCAAAGCACCTTTTAGCGCATGCCTGCTTTATTTTGGTGGTGTTGATGACTGCGTGGCACTGTATATTGACAGGATTTAGTAGAAGTGTAATTTGTAGAGACTGAAATCGATCAGGTCTGGATGGCACGAAGCCTTGTTAAAGCTGACCCAAGTTAAGGCTGCATTCCTTATGTATACTACAGGGGGGAGGGGGGGTGGGGGCAGAGGATTTTTTTTAGATAGTGCAATATTTTCAGATCACCCAAATCACAACAGATTTTTTAGGAATCCCTCCTCTTGATCAGAAGGCAAAACATGCTCCCCCCCCACCCACCTCCATACACACACAGACAGACTTTAATGTTCCATTTAATACTAAATAAAGTAATATACAGAAATAACCAGAAAATAAGCAGAATAGCCAAGTATGCTCTATAGAGAAAATTTCATGGGGCTGTCTTATATCCGTATTCACCTTACTGATGTTTGTTTGTAACAATATAAACAAGAGCGTTAAAAAAGTGTTGTGATTTACGCTCTGGTGTCGTACCTACGCCAGCCAGTCTGAAGACAGGTACCTCGAATTCGGAATGCATTGCCTCCCCGATCGCATGCACGTACCAGAAACAGGAACATCATCAAATGCTTCTTCATTATCAGTTTCAACAAGATTCACTACTTCATCATCACCGCCATCATCACTTTCCTCGTCATTGTCGTCGTCTTCATCCTCATAATCACTTTCTTCTTCGTAACATTGTTCCACAATGTCATCTTCATTAAAGTGGGCCATGATCGCATAATCTTGTCTTTTTTCTTTCCCATAAGCAATAGGTTATGGTGCCTCAAATATTTCACTAGTTCGTCTGTGTAGAGTTGATTTAACGTTTCATACGAAGTAGCTAGTCCATTCCAATCATAGTCATCATAATGTTTTGCTTGTCGAGCCAGTTTGTCATTTGTTCGTTGGTTTTGGCGAATGGCACTAGATCGTTGCAGAGTCAAAAGGTGATTGACGTACTCTCTAACATAATTTTCTTCAACGATGTATTTCTTACAAAACTCGTCAATGGTGTCTGGTTTATCTAATGACACACTCCCGTCATAAAATTGCTTCTTCAATTGCGCTTGTGGCAAGTAATCGTCGACTTCACGAATTGCGGTATCAGCTTGAAACATCGTCGTCTCGAAGACATCCTTGTAATTTATACTTGGGCAATTTCGAGTAGTCAGGATATGGGGCAGGAATTCCCTGGAAAGGCTTTGGAGATTTCCAGCCATGGCTTGAACAGAAATCACACTGGAGTCCAATAGTTGTTCTGCATCGGTCTTTAACGAATTCGATGTAAAGTTCTCCTCTTATGTCGTGGCTGTTAAAAAAAATCACGTATTCAGTTTTTAAGATATGATGCTCCTGGAGTATTTATAGAATCTTTGTCTGGCTGTTCTATAAATTGCTTATTGAAAAAAAAACTGTTCATCCTCGAGGAGAGTTCGGTACGCAGAAATGAACTCCCCAAGAGCAGGCGCACCATCGAACCTGTTAACGACGTCTTCACTGACTTCCAGGGCATTTTTGCGTATTACTTGCATTTGCTGTTGTTCAAATTCAGTCACAGTTAGCTGTGAAACCTGTTGGTCTGATAAGCCGTCAAACAGTTTATTCCTCCACCTCCCAGTTGGAAATTCCAACTCCTGAGCCAGCATCGGTGAGATCAGCCCATATGGGCTTCACATCAAATGTGAGTCCCAGCTTTCTGAGTTTTTCTAACACATCTCTGCATAAAGCTGTGCAATCTAGACGGGCATCCCAAAGGTGTTTCAAATTTCTATTAGAAAGGCGTACTTCCAAGTCGGAAATTTTGGTCAAAAGATAGTTGACATTTAAACTTTGCCGAGACTCTCTTTCAGAAGTAGTGAGCGTTCCATCTTTGTTCCAAGTATCCTTGATCCTGTTTCTCATACGAAAGGTGACGACAACTAGCAGAGCAGGATACCTTCAAAACATCGTCTTGTTCAGTCATATCAATAAACAAGAATAAATTGTCATGAACACGTGATGATGCTTTCACATTTCATTGGAAAAGTGAGGTCTATCTATGCCAGTGTCCATGTACGGCTTGAGAAGCTGTCCGAAAAAGTTGAGTTCTACAACAACTCTGCCAGTGGTATTCCTAAGAATTGTAACATAACCAAGGACAATATGAAAAAGTGTGACCGAAACGTTTGCACTTCTCTGTTATGTTAAGTGAAAGCAAGTGTCAAAGATGCAGAGAAAGTTGATGGAGAGTTAAAACAAAGGAGAGAAAGGCTGTTACAGTCCAGCAACATTTCGGGAATAAAAAAAGGCTGTGAAGAAGAGCATCAATACCTCACAATCAAACTTGGGCAACTTCAAGAAAACATCAAGAGACTTTTGACTGTTGAGAATGATTTACATAGATCACTCCTTCTGCTTTCAAGATCTAGAGTTCACAAGTTGATCCCTGACAAATCAAAATCATCAAAGCTTTGTCAGCTGGTGATGAAAGAAGAAAACATTCCAGTTGAAAAACAAATACAATGCCAGGAGCTGAATAAGCTCAAGCCTAAATTTCATCTTGAGGCATTGAAGCACCTGAAATCGTTTAACATATTTTCTGGTGATGCTCTTGCTCCTGTTCACCTTGCCATCCACAGGTTTGTGGGAAAGCCTTCTGTATGCCATGCTGCTGCTGTTGCTGATAAGGATGATGATGATCATCATGACCGTGACCATAATTCTGGCAATGGTGGCAATGAAAATGATGATGATGATGAACAAGATGACAATGATGATCAGGATGACGATGATGACGATCAGGATGAGAATGATGATGATCAGGATGATTACATTTATAATGATAATGTTTGACAATATACACATAATTATTGGTTTTCTTGTTTGAATTTCACTATATTAGCAACTCACGATCTACATCACGTAGCCTTTGTATGTCATTTCCGGTAAATATAAAGATCTTGTAACAAGCATTTATCCATTCAATAAACCTGAAGAAGGCTGGTGTTGGCCAGCCGAAATTTTGCAACAACGCCTATGTTCACGTTGTCTTGACCAACCTTTGCAGTATATTTACACTTTCTTACATATATATGATACCTCCACAAAAATATTAGCATCCCCCCTTCATGTTAGGAAAAAAACTTGACATACCCCCCAGGGCTCGAAATTAACATTTTTAGTAAGGCGCCAATTGGCGACTGATCCAAAAATTTTGGTCGCCAGATCTTAACTTTTAGTCGCCATTTTTTTCACTGATGTTTTTTTCTTCATTTTTCTGATGATTATGTACACATGAAATCTTCTTCATAGTCCTAAGTTTACGCTTCTAAGACTGAGATACTAAAACTTAAAAGGAAGCCAGGGCTCGTAAAACATATCATTACGCATTACGAGGTAAATAATCAATGTGAAAGCAGCTTCATTCACGTTTCCTGTGCTTCCTTCGCTTTTGTTAAGTTTCCATGTAACATCGAGTCTATAGCTTACATAAATAGACGAACCTGAACATAAACAATCACCAGTTTTCCATATTTTCAGTGCTAAAAAGCCAAGGCTTCGTTGCAATTCGACAGACGTATCGGTACTAGGCCCTGCTCTGCCACATTGTTGGTAGTCGTACCAGGCTCCATTCTTTTTTAGGTTACTATAAAACTAATGCGCAAAACACTTGCAAGTTGCGGTTTTGATTCCGGGATCTCGGTAAATTTGGCAGTTTTCTTGAAAATTTCATGCGTTGCATAATACTCGGCATTGGAGTACAGTTCTTCTGCAACTAGAAGACGCAGCCAGTTACTTCGTGTTTCATCACAACAAAGAAAAAGCGAAACGGAATTATACAAACAATCTCCGTTTGCAGTGGATTTTAACGCCACAGGATGACCTGCTGGTTTGTGATCGATGTCTGGTATCAGGCTGGTTCCAAGGTCGTCCTTTGCCAGCTTGCAAAAATCTGCTTTATCCGCCTGAACGGCCCACAACAAGCTCAAATCATCGATCAATTTCTTGCACGATTCTACATTGTTTGCATTCAGCAAAGTATGCAATGAATTTAAGGCATCTTTTGACCTAGAATTCGATGAAATATTCATGATCTGACCAGGGATCAGACCTCTTGTGAACTTCACGCTTCAATGATTGCACGTGTTGTTTAGTGCGCCCGCAATACCAGCTGCTGAATCAAACATGGCGCTCGATTATGAAACATGGAGATCGAAGAGCCAGAAGAGTCGTGGGTTTGTTTTGTTATTTCTGTGCGCATAAATCGTGCATTTTATCCAAAACTACGGTTCATTTGCCTTTGAGGTTAAAAGGATGAAGGAAAAAGGTGAAGGTTAGTCGCCCACTGGCGACTAGCTCTAAAAATGTAGTCGCCAACGCTTGATTTTTGGTCGCATTGGCGACCAGTGAGTCGCAATGTCGAGCCCTGCCCCCTTTTCCAACTCAAAAATTTTCAGATCCCCCTCAAAATCCTCCTGCACCTTCCCCCTGCACCTTCCCCCTGGATCCGCCCCTGGTCCGCTCAAGATTTTAAAGAAACAACTAGCTGTCCAAGGCGGGAAAGGAATCCTAATCCTCAAACCCAAAAGTGCTGTTTTTCTGATAACACTTTTTAAAGAAAAATTTAATAAAATGATTGCAAAAATTTGTTCCTCAGGACTTTAGTTATTCTTTGGTTGGAGTGGAGAAGGAAACAATCTTACCCAGCAGGCGATCCCTGGACGGCTTGAATTTCATATGCGACAATACTGAAAAATAAAATCCTTTCGTCATTCAAAAATTAATAAACAACTGCATGCCAATTTATAAAACCACGTTTCAGATATTATTTATTAATTGTCCATTTCGGATAAAGGCGAAGGAATACACCTCATCCGCTTCACTTCGGTAATTAAGCCTACTTTTCATATGTCGGGAAAATCCCAGACGATCGGGGATTTCGCATTTTCCCGACCGTCCCAGATTTTGCCGACTAATGAAAACCTTCAACTGTAGACATCCCCGATAATCTGGGATGGTCGGGGACGAATCGGGAAAATAGAAAGCGTTTCTATTTTCCCGACGCTTCCCAGATTTTTTCGATCGTCGGCGATGATTCCCGACATATGAAAACTCAAACTTGTACTGTCGGAGACGTCGGCGATGGTTTTAGCACGTTACCAATCCTCTAAATTGCAAATTGCAAGGTTTGGCGAACTGTTGGTTTGGCGCACTTTCCATTTATCTGGGACAAGCGTCTGGCGATTTTCAGATATGTCGGCAAAGTCTGGGACGGTCGGGAAACTGCGAAATCCCCGATCGTCTGGGATTTTCCCGACATATGAAAACTAGGCTTAAGGGATCAATGCTGATCAAAAAAGTCACAATTTTCCATATTCGCTCTTAGCCTCATTTTCGAAGCGACTCTAAATGCAAATTCTCACCTAAGAAAATTAGTAGTAAACTGTTCTCATTCACCGCGAAGGGAAAAGTACAACTAATTACAATCACAGTATGTTCCCAATAGGACCCGGCAAGGTTGAAGTCAACTACTAGAGAGCTGTATCTGTTTTAACAAATGCCAAATAGTCATGCATTTTCTTCAATTCAGTTCACGCGTTAGTGCGGGCAGTCACACATCAATTTCATCCCATTCTCTTCGTATCAAATTCCGTAGCGGTAATAGGAATGCAAGAATTCGAGGTATTCGTGTAATGCTAGGTGGATGGAATGACCTTCCATCTCAATTTGAACTACGGTAATTGCTAACAAAACATGCCAACTTTTGCAAAAAAAATGCGCCGGATTATTCCAATTCGATCAAGTCTTGGAATGAAGCTGAACGTACTGATTTCCCGGAAATGTAATCCGTGAAACGTCATCAGTTGCAAGCTACTGTTAGCCCATTCTTTTCTTTTCGTTATCAAAGTTTAGTCAAGCTTGTAGAAATGCAAGAATTCATGGTGTATTCAAGTTTCTTCACGTCTGATGTAAGAAATGATCTTCTATCCCACTTGAACTCAATGCAGACGCAAAAAGTTTTACTCTTATGCAAAGCATAAATTGCGAAATGAAGCGAGTGAACTCATTTCTAGGAAATGTCGTCCGTGAAACGGACGAACTTTGTTCATCTGCATTATAATCTCCAAGTAAACTTAGCATGTCTGACCTTGCAGCAAAGGACGGAAAAGAAATCCACGGAAATGTTGATTTGACAAGCAGGGAGATTGTTTTCGCTATTGGAGAGAGAATTTTTCGTCAATTTATTCTATTGTTTTGAGCTGGCATCATCGATGAGCCAGCGTCCTCGTCGTCTTTGATCAGCTCTGCATCGCTATCTCTGTCACATCAACCTTTGCCTTTCCCTATATATCCCAAACACCTCTGCTCAATGCTTTCGGAATCCAAAGCTATCAACATCAATGACTGTTCTCAGTTAGACTTACCCTCCCTCCGGTGTTGTAGCTACTACAGTTTTCTTTGCGACTGCAACACCCCCAACTCGGGTTAACTGTTCACGAACAGCAATTCGTACGGCTCCATCCCCATTGTTCATTTCAATGGACTTTAATTAGTTAACTCCTTTTCCAAACTTTTTAAATGTGGACTTCTTCCCGTCAACTTCCTCAGCATTAACGCTCGAACGGTTTTATCGCATTAAAATAGTATTGTCTTGGATAGCTCTCCGGCCCTTGGAATCTCGTCACTGAGGGGAATTTCCCTTTCGATCTCGTTTCTTTTTCGACTTTTGGTTTTTGTCACCGAAGAAGGTGGAAATAACGTGGTAGATTCGAGTCGGATGATGTAATAAAGGACCGTAGCAAATATGAGATGAAACGAGGCACTCGCATCTTTCATATTCCAGTCTTTACTGAGGGAAACAAGAACGTATATAAAAGGCTGTGTAGTACTTCAAGAGCACTAAAAGATTGCATTGGTGTCAATTTGGGCCTGTGTTCAGCTATGACATATGATATTTTAACTACTTTAATGGTTCGTTCTATGTTTTGAATTAATGATGAAATGGTATATGAAATGAATCATATGAACTGCGGATATGAAATCAAGTGAAGCTATGATCTTCGCAGTTATGAACGCAATTTTTACAATTGCGTAGAGAAGCCTGAAATTTGTCAGTTGAAAGTTGAAGTCCTGAATTTTTCAGGCTTCTCTACGCAGTTGTAAAAATTGCGTTCATAACTGCGAAGATCATAGCTTCACTTGATGTTTTGAATTATCATGTAACTTCTATTAAAACTTGAGCACCTTTGAGATTGGTCGGGCAGCCCGGCGTTTCGCATTCAAGTACTGATCCACGCTTTTAGCTGCTCGTACCATGAGCACACGGAATTAAAGTTTAACCACAAACTTCTCTCCAGGTGCACGTTGATGAACGATCACATTAAAAGAGTAGGCCAATTATATTTCAACATATCGATAATACACGTTGGCAAAGAAACTTCAATGATTGAATCCAAAATTCTCTTCAACACTTTACGAGGAAACAAATCACGGTTCTTATTTGCCCCATGCTGAGATCACGTCCGTACAAAATAGTTGTCAAACCAGGCGTTTTGTAGCCTCGCCGTAGACGTCCTTAGGGCTTCGTCACGCGTTCCTCCCCCTCGAACGTCTTCTGGAACGAGCAATACATTCCTTCCATCTCAATCGGCATCAAGTTGTTAATTTAATGAAAACCTAATCAGGGCGATTAATACAGTTTGTCGCGTTGTAATATTGTGTAAACAGATGCCAACTCCTTGCTAATAAATGATTGTTATCAGAAATAGTAATTATCATAGTTACCATAGTACATTTCACGTTCCAAAACTTTTAACTGTTCAACTTGTATGGTTCTCCACCGACACGTGCACGTGCATGTGCACATGATGGCTTCTATGTTATTTTGTTTTTATCCATAGTCATCTGTGGAACGCGTTGCCATCCAATGACAGAAATGCAGAAAACAGTATTGACCGTTTTAGGAGATAGATCCTTTTCCATTCATTTATCGCCAGTCGTTTGGCCTCTGTATTAATATATTCGTTTACGCAGTTAGATTACTTAAAGGAACCTTCACTCTTTTTAATTCCTCTTGCGCCTTATGTGGGTAAATAAATTATCCAAGATTAATTATCTCATCTCATCTTATCATATCATCGATCCTCGTCTCCGGTTTCCTGTGAGATTATGCCTGAATTGCTTGCTTTCTTTCAGGGTCGGCCAGGGTTTTTGGGTATACGGTATACAGGGGCTTTTTAAATCGGGTATACGGTATATTGCAGCTTAAATACAGGTATTCGGTATATCACTTTCTTTGAATTTCAGGTATACAGTATACATGCTTCATTTCAATTAGGTATATTTGGATGAATTTTGGGTATTTTTGGGTATTTTGGCGACTTTTTTTCGGGTATACTGGTATACCACTACCCCCCAATGTAAGGGGTGGAATGTGACTTAACGTTAACCCTGATCTTCTTCAAGTCAGTTAAATGATTGCATAGTTTCACGCGTAATAGTATACATGCAAAAAATTCAGCGCGTTGATTGGCTGAGAGCACGTCAAATGATTAATCCCAAACAGAGTGCAGAAATGCGCGTTGTCAGTCACGTGATCAGCAGCCATATTACTAAAACAAAAGAAACTATTTGCATAAAAATAGAGTTCAATTCCCGGTGGATTAGTTTGGTACACCATCCTGGCCGCCATTACTTTGTTTTGGAACACCAAATACCAAATACAAATTCTCAATGCTAACAATAATTTTTGGGGTCTTATGCATTATGCATAAAGACCCCTAAGTCAGAGGCAAATCTTGTCAGTATGTCACTTTGAGGACGAGAACACACGTGACAGTCTGGCTTGTAGACTGGGTACTAGCAATTGCGAGGTCATTGTTTTTCAAGTGTCGGCCATTGCTTCTAGCGTTGGTTGTTTGCAAATAAATCTGCGGTCGTTTTCCCTGTTTTGGGAAAAATTTGAAGATTTTTCCGTCGCAAATTAGTTGTAAGGTAAGTTATTTGTGTTTCAAAATTGATCTGTCGTGCTGTTTCAGATTGGTTTTCTTTCTTTCATTTCGGAAATTAACTATCCTTTGCCTGCCTTGTTTGTTCTTTTTTATTTCATCCAGGTGACGTCGCTGAGTGGAATCGATACGGGAGTTGTTTACTCTCGCAAGCCAACATA
>OX421449.1:4384859-4389859 GCA_949126865.1 Montipora capitata
TATCACGGCTCCAAACAGGGGCAATACTGAACAGTTCAGTCATCTGCATACTTGTAAAGAACTGCCTGGTCATCTAATTGAATATCAAGATCATTAAGAAAAATGTTGAATAGATAAGGCCCGTACGAAAGACAACCCGAACAAAGTCAATTTCATGGCGATATTCACTAGAGTTAGACGGATGTTATTTCTATATTTCGATTTACTTCAAAATCATCATCAGGCAAATCAAGGTTTACAGAGCGTGTGATTTAAATACAGGAGATTTATTTAAATAATAATAGTTCGCGGCTAGCTTTTAAGCCAGAGTTAATTGCAGACTGCTTAGTTTTTATATAGAAAACTTCTTTAAATAGAAGAACTATTATTATTTAAATAAGTCTCCTGTATTTAAAGCACACGCTCTGTAAACCTTGATTTGCCTGATGATGATTTTGAAGTAAATCGAAATATAGCAATAACATCCGTCTAACTCTGGTGAATATCGCCATGAAATGGACTTTGTTCGGGTTGTCGTTCGTACTGTACTATTTGAAATTGTCTGTTGGTCCCGGAGATTGAGATAAGGCCCGCTTACGCTACTTTGAGTGGTACCTTGATTCACAGATTTCCAGTCACATGTAATATTGTTATAAGAGATTCTTTGTTTTCTATCTTTTGAAAAGCTCAGATATAAATTAATCATATGTAGATTTAAATGAAGATTCTTCAACTTTTCTGCAAACAAATCATGTTTCACAGAATCAAAGGCTTTACTAAAAATCCATAATAAAGAGACGCACTGCACTACAATCGGGCTTCTCTAGGTGGCTGTTAGTCCTGTTCTACATTGCTAACAAAGCCTCAGTACAATTTCCGCCCACCCTGTACGCGTACTGAGTTGAGCAGAGAAAATCATCAACGGCTTTTTGGGTGTAGCTGCGGTAGAGTCGATTTTCTTCTCAAACCGGCCCTAGCAATTTCCGGGGTGATACTGATACCACGATAATCTCCTTTTAGCTTTCGGCAAGTCCACTTTAGGGAGAGGGTTAATGTTAGCACGCTTCCAGGATGAAGGCCACCGATGTGTGGAAATTGATAAATTCCAAATTTTTGTAATGACTGGTACAAAAATTTTCGTCGTCTTCTTTCCAGATCCAATAAGGAATCACGTCCGGTCCTGTTGCAATCCTTTTAAGCGCGCTTAAAGCATTCCACACTTGTCGCTGTAGCCCTGAGATCTCTGAAATTTCCATGTCATTACTATAGGCTCTACATAGTTCTAATCTGTGCAGATCTGTGCGAAGTACTCATTCAACTCCGCTGCAAAAAATTGCCCTCATTGAAAATTGCAAATCTCGTTTTGATTTTTCGTGTTTTTTTAAAGAACATACAGAAGTGTTAGCGTTCAAGTTGGAGATGAACTGCAGTTTAATAAAAACAAAAACAGCAATTATTGGTAAGTTTACTTTTTTTCTTCAACTGGAATGTCATATATGCAAAAAAAAAGAGTTTATTCCATTTTGAGGACGCGTAATTGAAAGGTAATTCATGATTTACAAGGTAATAAAACACTCGATAATATTTCGGCTCCATCGATCAGCCGTTATTGGTCAAACAGTGAGTGGCTACATGGCAATCACATGACCAAAGAATGGTCATGTGATACGAGTGCCGCACCGTAAACGCCTAAGAGCTCCAGCCTCTAGTTCCTGTTAATGGGGGGTGTTTGACCTTCGTCATTATAACTTCCTTGATTTCTATTTCGATTTATTTTTCCCTCTTGATTTTTTTTTTAACTTCTGTCATGTCACCACTCTTCTGACTAAGACTGAGCAATTTAGCCTAAATAGATTTATTGAGCGTTTTTATTTTGCTTCTTGTTGGCGGGTTTTCCGTACTGGCTTACTGACTTACATAAATCATTGCATTCAGTCCAGGGGTCGGTTGCTCGAAGCCTGGTCAGCGCTAACCGTTGGTTAATTAAGAGATATCAAAACCGATAGGTTTCCATGGTATTTAATGCTGATTAACGCTAACCATGCTTCGAGCAACCCAGGCCAGGGCTCCACCAATATTGCATATCAACGTTTAACGATGTTTAACATATCCAACCACTCTCACTCTCTCCCCCACTCTTTCTATCTAAGTCAGTATTAACCATTTCTAATCCTTTCTTTTCTTGTGTAACTGTGCAACCAAGGAACACTGGAACAAAACTGACGCACTGGGTTCTGTTAAAGGATCCATTCAGCGGTGTTAAAATTAACAAAAATGAAAAGGGGGGCTGATTGAACTGTGAAGGAATGTCTTATTTTCGAACGGTAATATTTCTTTGCTGCCTCGCATTTGACCAATTTCTAGAAACTGCATCAGTATTTAGGTCTTTTTTTTTGTCTCCATGACATACTTAACCTTTTCTTATCTCCGTTTTAATGAGGTGTAACTGGGGTGTAACTGGAAAAAACGCTTGATCGATGAGTTTAAAAAGACTCTTGTTCCAGCCCTAGATGACCCCTGGTGAAGACACAGTTGCACGAGTGTCCAATCGACAGGTCGTGAATCGTAACTTTATGAGTTACATTCATTATTCTTCAAACCAGATTACCCCCAGTGTCTAATTGTCAACCTTGTTTTAGTGCTATACAAAAATTTGGTTTTATCAACGGAGTTGATAATGTAAATTGGCCACCGTACAGAGATTCTAAAAGCTGACGTTTCGAGCGTTAGCCCTTCGTCAGAGCGAATCCTTGATCTCTATTTCGATTTAGTTTGGATTCGCTCTGACGAAGGGCTAACGCTCGAAACGTCAGCTTTTAGAATCTCTGTACGGTGGCCAATTTACATTATCAACTCCGTTGATAAAACCAAATTTTTGTATACTACTTCCCCACCGACGCAGCACCACAGTTTCTTTAGAAACTACCCCTTCATTCATTTGTTTTAGTGCTAACCTACGTTTCCTTGATCAGTTATGATTGCATTGTTTACGTAACAATCATCAAATAAACTTAGTAGAATTAAGGAACCTTACTTAAAGGAGGCACTTAGCTATCTAATAGGGACCTTTAGATCGGAGAACGAGCAAGTCTACGACTACGGCTACGAGTTTTCCGTTCTGAGCAGGCGCACTTCGAAAACTGTCAGCCTCCAAACTTTATGCGCATGCTCAGTACGGAAAACTCGTACTCGCAGTCTTCCTCGTCTTCCGATCTAAATGCAATCTCGACCCCAGAGCTCTTCTCTTGACTGAGGGAGAGAAGGGGTCTGGGAAACCCTGAAACAAAGTGTCTTCTCATTGGTTTTCGTGAAGAACAATCAAAAGCGTCTCTAACTGGTGGATTCATGTTAGCACGAGGAGTGAGCAGGCGCAGTAAGGTTCAAATAGCCAATTTTTGGCTATAAGAACCGGCCTACGGCGCATGTTTTCCTAAATAGAGTTTCCCAGAGCCTTGGGTCGACCCGAGGCTCTGATGACGAGAATGGATCTAAAGGTGCCTGTGAACAAAGCGTGATGCTTCCGATTTCATGAAATCGTTCTAAAATATATGAAATATCATATATTGAACTCCAGAATGGACATGAAATGAAAATTACAAAGATCATCGCAGTTAGATACGCAAACGCAACTTGAAGAGTTGAAAAGGAAGCCCGAAAAAATCCAGGCCAGAGGCCCGTTTCTCGAAGGTCCCGAAAAACCATTTGTGAAACTGCCAACCGCTTGTTTTGGAAAACCGTTGTTTTAACATATCAACAAAAAGCAAAATGACTGTGAAGTTTGATGCCTGTTTAAGTCCTCTCCGTTCTTGAGATGCAAAGAGAATTGTGACACCCGAAAATGGCCCGTCGAGTTTTGGCAACACAGACAGTTGATTTTAAGACGACCAGAGACAGATTCAGTCAACTGGGTCATACATGCAACATCTTTCTTGCGGTTTAGTAACTAACTCATGAATAATTTACCTTGTTTATTTCCGGTTATGATCGCAGAAGTTTCTTTAGTGTCTTATTTGCTTTCTTTGGCAGCAATGGTTTGGTACTTGATAAACAAAGGCTTTCACCTACTGACTCCACTGGGGTAATTATGGAAGAAGACGAAGAAGAGACTTCTCACGAGTACATCTGTGATTGCTGTTGTGGATGTCTGCTTTGTGAACGAGGCTACCCCTGGTATAGCTTACGTGGCAAATGTGAGTTGATTTGAGATATTGTTTTCAACAGAATGTTTTCCAACAAACACTGAGGTAATTAGTTTTGGCAATTTATCAGCGATGCATGAGTCAATCATCATCTAAAAGCGGTTAATTTACCTTTGTCAACTCATGAGAGAGAGAGAGAGATGAGCTGTCAGCGCTAAGTCTAAGGACGCTCTCCATTTGATAGAACTGACTGCCAAGACCAGGCATTTGGAAGGACTAACTCTACAACGCCTTCACATTAGCACACTGCGAGGATAATATATGCATATTGCGAGGCAGTGTGGCCGAGTGGTTAGGGCGCTTGCCTTGAGATCCGGAGATCCCGGGTTCAAGACCCGCTCTGACCACACGTTGAATTTGTTCCTGGTAGTCCCTGATTCAACTTCCCAGCTGCACTTGTAAATAGCCAACTGGTTTGCCTCCGGCCAGTTGGGATTCTTAACGGTTGTTGTTGTTCTGTTCCGTTGTTTCGTTGTGTTACATTGGCCCTGAAAAGCCCCTATGGGGAGCGGTCAATTAAGTATGTATGTATGTATGTATGTATGTATAAAATCCGTTTTCTGAGGTTGAATCCGTTTTTACCAGGTTGAATACGCACTCAGATTATCATAGTTCAGATGAATTCAAGGACCCTTTTTTGGAGCCTATAAATTAAGCCTAGAGAAAAATTAGAGGCAGGTTAGGGTTTGTTTGGATTTTTGTACATGGGTATCAATTGACTTATTATACAAAAGTAAATAATGTAAAGAGGTATGATGGGTTGAGCATGTTCGTTGTTGTAGTAGTGTAGTGGTGAAGACAAAGGACTGGGAATCTGAAAGT
>OX421449.1:4399859-4402359 GCA_949126865.1 Montipora capitata
CAAGCTATTTTAAAATTCCAAGAAAGCACGGTAATTCAAATCGCGTGACTTTTCATTTTCAGGTATCACGCACGGAATGACCTAAATGACATGCGCAAATCTAATCAACGGGGTTTGTTTTTGTGGGTTAAAATTAGTTCGAGCTTCTTTTCCAGAACTGTGCGCAATACCACACGCACACTGAACAGTTAACTACGCAATATGGAAAACGGTGCCGTAAGGAGTATTCCTGGATATCAGACATTTTTATTGTTATTTCCGATGAATACTGTTGCAGCATCCTTTGTTTGGCTTTTGTTTATCATTGCCTTTCTCATTGCCGACTTTTGTTAACTTTAGTAATTGTTCTCTGTTGCCTTGTGCATCGAAAATCATAACTTTTGCGCAATCTGGCAATTACGAAGAACTTTCGACAACGATCACAGGACGGGTAAAACGTTCTTTCCATGATTGCAGGTGTTCTATTATTAAATCCAGGCGTAATATTTACAACAGCGGAAGTCTGAACTATGCTAATTTTTCCTTCTCGGTAATTTTACCAGTGCGTGGGTTTTGGCAGACATCAAAAGGGTTTATTTACTCCTGGATTTTGTGGTCGAAATTCTCTCGCTTTTGTGACGTGTTTGGCATCATTTCCTTCCCTCCAAGTTGTTGCCGATTCCCAGAACAATAACAACTGTAATTTTTCAGCAAAAGAAATTGCTTTCAAAGTTAGCTTTAAATCTTCTGATACCGCTTTAAGTTTCTCCAGCGAATTAAAACTGTCCTTCTTAAGTCATACACTATTATCCAAATAGTCAAGCAGTGGAGATTTTTATAACTCCATGATGCAAAAAGAGGTTAGATTTCTTTAAAACTATTGTTTACCTTTCGTTTTATTGAAGCCTGATACAAATTTCCACATTTAGCAACGCGTAAGTTATTCCCCAAACGGATATTTTTTTCACTCAATAGACCACGTGACTTGTGGAACACGTCGATCAAAAAGTAAACACGTTTTATGCGACAGCTGGTCGCGTAAAGCACACATTTCGAGCAACTGGACCATAGCTTTACCGGTATTTCGGCCTACGTGAAAAATAACTGTTCGCCTCAGAGTGTGCTCTCGTTTTTCTAATACTTTTCTATGGAAAAACTGTGACTTTATCGAAGCCTTTACGAGACACAGTTTTCCCTGCTTAAGAGGGAAGGACAACTTCGGACCAAGCTCACGACTCACGGTATACGTGAAATTTCATGGCGTGGTGGATTTCCTCGTAAAACTTCCCTTTGCGTTAGGCGGCTGTTTGAACGTCTTTCTGCCAAGTATTGTCGACATTTAGTGGAGTTGTCGTTCGAAAAACACCTTTTTTGTCGGGTACGTATATTTTTATTGTGGTTTGATCATAAATTTGTAGGTTTACGGCTAAATTTTGACTGAATACGTGATTCTTCCTGAAGCAACGTGAGCGACCTTCAAGTTCAGTCACATGACAGGTTTGCGCTTGTCAGGTTTCTGTGTATTTTCACGCTATAATGGTACCCTCGACGGTGCTTTTTGTTCACGTATTTATGTTGAAGTGTTGGTATAGGCAAAGACCCTTGGTCGCATTTTAGGACATGCATGCCCCCGTTCACGTTTTCAGCCTAAGTTCTTAAGCTTTTCCGCCATAGCTGACATGCCGTTGATACTTAGCTGTCTAGATTTACAGCGTGGAACAAACTATCTTAGTGGGATTACATCCTCCTTGGCCAATAAGCTTTCTTAATGTGCATGTTAGTGATTATTTTAATTGCGAAAACGTAAGATTTTCTTCACGTGCGTTTTGCGGTAATATGGACAAAATAATGTACTTTGGTACAATTTGCGCAAATACTTGCACTTGACATCCAAGTGAAAGTAATTGAATTCTTCGATGATCAGAGGACACATTCCTCGTGGGAACTTTTATTTTTAGTCTTTCCTCGAAGAAGGATGAACCACAAGGATCTCCAGACATACTGTTAAATTCTTTGCCTGAGCCAAATTTAATACGCACGAGTCTCTATCTAATCTGCTAAAGGAATCACGCGTGGGCAAAAATTGAAACTTTTCCTAAAGTAGAACGGAACGGTTTGAAATTTTCGCTTTCAGTTTGCAATCATTTCTTCGTAGTTCGCAAATACTCGGCTGTCAGCCCACCAGCACTTTCCAAGATTTTTATTGCAATGTTATATAATATTTTTTCCTGCAAACTGATGCCACCTTTTTTTTGCTGAGTATTCTATGGATCGGAAATCCATGGAATGTCTGCTAACCCAATGACGTAAAAGCCTTGACCCGATGTCCGGTTCTGGAAAACACGACTCCACTTGATAGACAGGAAAAGACCTTGGTATCTCGTACAAAAAATGCTTTCATTTGTAAACAGTTAAAGGTGAAGGTTTTTTTTGCATGAAAAAAACATGTCACTTCATAGTAGTCCTTCTGAATCAGAATTTCGTCCTGAAAGGTTAGTTAAATATCTATTCCTTTTGAAGA
>OX421449.1:4412359-4427359 GCA_949126865.1 Montipora capitata
TGAGGTTGATGATAGTGATTTAAGAGAGAAGAGCCTCAAGTGGGATGTTGCAAATCAGTTGCTTGAACTTCATAAGATCCCACAACATGCAGCATCACCTAGGGATACTAATAGCTGTGTATCTGAAACAACTTCAGAGTCTGGTGATGACGTGAATTCTTTCATGCATCAGTCATCACTAGCAGACCGAGGTGTTGACAAAAAATTGAGTGCACCGGTCACAATTAATCCTGTATCGACTTATCTGCCAACAAGTAGCACTTATACCTCCCCTCTTGGGACAAAGAACAAGGGAGATATATCTTGCAAGACTAACATGTGTGAAGAGAATTCCATGAGATCTCAAAATATGCAACCAAGCCCTCACAGTGTTCAATATCTAAAGGTGCCATTGCAAAAAAATACAGTTGGGAACAAGTCTCTTCCAATGGCAGAAAACAATGAGCATAACAGTGTGTCACCTGTAAGGCTCTCGCCAAGTCCTGCTACAAATTTCACTTCTGACACATTTGAGAGGAAAGAACTGGTATTGGATCAGCTTAATGGTGGCGACGCTCATTCAAAAATGATTAGCTCTCCTTATCAACAGTTGCATTTTGTGTTGAGGCCTGTCACCACAAGTCAGATACAAAATAGGAATCTTATAGAGCACAGCTTCAGAGAGGAAAATTCTCAACCTGTTAATTCTGCAATTACGAAACCTCAGGACAACAACAGTGTGCCGTGCCATCGTGTGTCTGTCATACAGTATCATTCTAGTGTGCCAAAACCTGCGAGTGATGCAAACAAAGAACACATGCATAATAACACAGACAGCTTATTTATGAAATTCAATGCATTGCCCTTTTCTGCAAAGTCCGAACCGACAAAGTTGGATAGGCATTGCCAAAACCAAGAGCCTTTGTCACAAATAGGCAGCCCCATGAAAACAGACTTTTTTCCTGGTTTTTCTCAAAGCAGGATACCGCATGTACATTTACCACTTAATTCTGATAGCTTGATAACACTGCAGTCATCGCACAAAAAGCTTAATGAACCAGCAGGAAAATACTCTATGAATTTAAAGGAAGTTGAAGAGACCTACCAGAAGATGAGAATGCAACAGGAACAAACCATGGAAGTTGCTTTGGTGCATTCAACTGAAATCAAGCAATTGAGCATGTTTTCCCAAGGGAATGCACAACCATTGATGGGTATTTTGGATAAGTCTCAAGTGAAATCTGTAGACATGTTGAAGTTTTTGGCTCGAGAGCAGACCAAACAAAAAGATACTGAACTTGATGTGAAGTCTCCTCCTTCAGTAGGAGAGGAATCTGAGACATCCGAAGCGTCAGAATCGGGTGATGTGTCAAACAATGGACAGGTTTTTGGTGACGAAGGGCGGCAATTATCTTCTCAAGACTCTTTAGGTGAGAATTCTCCTCTCCAAATGACTGTTGGCTAACTGTCGATAAGTTACTTCAACTTGAAGTGAATCAAAAAATGGTCAACAGTCAGTCAAGTGAAAGGGTGGTGTTGAGATTTGGGAAGGTGGAGTGTACGAGCGGCCTTACAACGTAAATGTTGCCTTTGAGCTCATTAATTTTTACTTTATTAGTCCAAGATCTTTCAACAGCTGAAAATGTAAAACCAATAAAGAAGGTTTATGGAAGCTCCAAAAGGGGCAACATGATTAACTTTGGAATAGGAATCAGATCAAAACAAGATTGAACCAAGAAAGACTTTCATGCAGTTTCATTAAGCTAAGGCCAGGTCACTGAGTATTCCATCAACTACAAAATGGACCTTTAACTACGTACATGACAAAAACTAACCTTTAACAAAATAGTCAATGCCACTAGCTAAATATACAGTAACTGAGCAGTGCTACTAGATTTGAGAATCTTGTTATTCACTTTTTTTTTCCATTTCTTGTAGGACAAAGAAGTTCTCCAGAAAGTTCTATTCACCACTGTCAAGTTTGCAAGAAGACCTTCTCTCGTTCTAGTCTCCTGAAACAGCACTCGGTGATCCACATGGGCAACAAACGCTTCAAATTTCGCTGTGAAGTGTGCAGCAAGATGTTTCGGACACGTAGTCACCTACGTGATCATACACGTATTCATACAGGTGTGTTTAAAAATCAATGCTATCAGGACAGTGTTAATATATTTTATTTTTTTGTCATGATTTGTAATAAGAACATTGAATCTCGTCCAGTTGCTGAAAAACTAGATACTGGCATGGTGTGCTGGCTTTGTCATTTCTCAATAAGCTAGTTTTGAATTGTCTAGCAACAAAAGAACAGGGTTGAGGTTCAGGGGAATAATAATTGCATTTTTCTTAACTTTTTTTTGAACAAAACAAACTGCTGTTGTTGTGTTTTTGCTGGACAATACACCTCTTTCCAAAATGGCCACCATTTAAATGTCCTCTTGTTTTTATTCAAATTAGCCCTCGATGCCTCGTTCTTAAGCTTAAAATTGAAAAGAATCTTTTGCCTTGAACGAGGCATTGAGGTCTAATTTGAATAAAAACGAAAGAATATCTAAATGACGGCCATTTTGGAAAAAGGTGTATTCGAAACTAGCCTGTTGATCTTGTTGTTTAACTGTTATTCCTACACGTAGGTGAAAGACCATTCAAGTGTCACATTTGTCAGAAAGCATTCAAACAGTCCAGTGACCTTAAGAAGCACATCAACCTTCATACTGGTGCAAATCAGTTCAAGTGTGAGGAGTGCAACATGGAGTTTCGCAGAGCAGATGCTCTTCGTAAACACAAGCTGGGGCACAAGATGGGTAATATGCCGTGTGGGCATTGTGGAAAGAACTTCATGCACATCAGTGCACTCAGACAGCACAGAGCAATGCACAATGGTAAGAATAGGCCTTGTGCATGATGACATCATGTATGCTCAAAAATTCACCACCAAGCCTGGTTTGCACAGAATTATTCACATCATCTGGACTTGCAACACTGTTCGCACATGGGTTTCCTTTACAAGTTTGTTCCTGTGGGATTCAGGTCAAGCTAAAATTTACAAGTTTGATTTTTGAATTTAAGGCTTGGTGGTGAAAGAGATATCATCATAGGGCTATTGAGATGGCAAATGGTCAAATATCTATGTTGTAGATCAAGTGTTTTCGCATGGTTTTAAACATTTCAAAACAGTTCAATTTTGATTTTTCTTTGTCTAGCATTCATTCACGTAATCTGAAACAAGGGGAAAATAAAAATTGAACAAGTTTGAGATTTTATGAACCAAATGTAAAAAAACTAAACCATAACAAATATAAGTGGGCCTCCTATATTTTTGGTCTGTCAAGGTTGAAGATGGTTGAAAACCACTCCACCCCTCAGAGAAGAAAGGGCTTTGTGGCAGCAGACAATGCAGGAGAAAAATACATACCTTGCAGAGTCGTTAATTTTGTGGGATCTAACCCCCTCCCTTGCAAAAGTCTACAGTTAATGAGAATTAAGTCAAGTGACTTCTGCTCTCTAACCCTTGTCAATATGGATCCCTTCAGGGTACTGTACAATTAGCCACAAAACTAAAGTCTTATACACCTTATTCCAAAATGGCCACTATTTAGATATTCTTTTGTTTTTATTCAAATTATACCTTGATGCCTCGTTCAAGGCAAAATATTCTTTTGAATTTTCAGCTCAAGAACGAGGCGTCAAGGGCTAATTTGAATAAAAACAAAAGAATATTTAAGTGACGGCCATTTTGGAATAAGGTCTATATGAACACGTGTGCTCCAGGACTTTTCTTGAAGATACTTACAGGGATTTCACCATAGCACTGATTGTTCACATAGAATTCACCCTTGTTTAAAAATTTTTTTTTTCTTAACAGTGCAGCCGGTGAAAACAAATAGAGCCTTTCACAGATGCAACTACTGTTTCAAGACATTTACAAAGGCTGACAGCTACAGGATTCACATGGAGGAACACACAAGGGAACAAAGGATTATGCTGTTTGACTGTAAAGTCTGTGCCTTGAAATTCTTCACAGAGGCTGAATTCACAGATCATATGAATATCCACAATGGTAATCGCCCACACAAGTGTTTTATCTGTGAAAAGGAATTTTGCATTGCTGAGCATTTGCAGGATCATGTCAGGCTTCATACCGATGTGACTGCAAGAATTAATTGCGAAGATGATGTTGATAGATTGCAAGGTACACTGGACATAACAATGCAGTCAGTCATTCATGCATAAGACATGCCATTTTTAAATGCAAGGCTAACCCTTAACATGGATGTAGGTGAGTTCTGGCCTGAAAGTGTCTCTGTCTTTAGTGTAAACGGAATACCAGAAAACGAGGACCATAACATTAGTGGTGAGAGAAGAAATTAATACCATTATTAAGTCAGCATCGACATAACCCGTTTTTAAGGAATATTGTGTGGGTAAAATAGTCCAACTAATTGAAAAAGTAAAAAGTAAATTTTCGTTATTGGTAATGGTGTCTTGTGGTGGTATTGTGTATTGTGTGGGGTATTATCTGTTAATTTGCCCTGTCTCCCCTGGGGTTTGCCATGGACTATTAAAATCTTACATGTATAGCAGTTAGAGCAGTTTTCAATAGAACGTCGTTAAAACCAATACAATGTACAAAAATAATTACAGTCAAACCTCGATTATCCGGACCTCGATTATCCGGACTTTTTCTCTGGTCCCAATTTTGTCATGAATATTTATTAGTCATCATCAAGATCCCTAGCCATATTCTTTTTAAAACCACAGCGTTGAAAAGTAAAGTAAACGCGAGTTTGTTTCTCTTTCACGGCAAGAAGCAAAATAAAGCAGCGCTTGCACACGTTGTAACTAATGCAGAACTTTCGAATGAGTTCTGATTGGCTTAGAGTTCCTTTGTTGCTAAGTGAAATTTCACACTCTATTGGCTCATTCGGCAAACAAGCTACACTACGTCACGAATGTTTATTCACGATCATCATGTCCTTGAAGCTTAAGCGATCCGTTCTTTCGATAAAAGAAAAACAGGCTATAATTTTGCAATTAGAGAAAGAAGAAAAAGGAACCAATTTGTCAGCTGAATATGGCGTTAGTAAACGGCAGATATCTGATATCCGCAAGAGCAAGGAAAAGATCATGGCGTTTGCCGACACGTGTACAGGTACTCACAACGGACAGTGAAGATGTAGACCATATTGTTTTCCAAACAATTAAATGTCGCTTTCTTAATGTAATCAGTTTTTGTTCCTCATTAATATTCATATTCTCGATTATCCGGACCCTCAATTATCCGGACTATTTCGTGTAGTCCCAACGAGTCCGGATAATCGAGGTTCGACTGTACTTTGACCAATCACAGCAGGTGAAAACAGTGCAATGAACCAATCCAAATTCATAGCAATTCCATGTATGTGTAACTTGTTCAAAGTGAAGGAAAAATCTCACATGCAAGATGCAATTAGTTTTGGTTTTCCTTCTCATTGGCTGATAGACTGGCACGAGGTTTTTAAACCAATGATCACTAAGCGCAACAATTGCAATCGCGTAATTACTTTCAACAATCATAAATTGGAAACTGCTCCAACACAGTAAAATCTCCAAGTGCTATTCTAGGATGGAAGGGGTTAATTATTAGTTACAAGTGTGTAAAAAAATTGTTATGTGAAGACTCGTTCTTTAATGCTAATTTTAAAAATGCTAGTTTTGTATAAAAATATACAGAGGTAGGCATGTAATTATTGTTCTGTTACCTGTAATGATTTTATTGATTTCTTTTATGTTGGATCTCGACGTAACAGCATTAGAGCTTCAAAGGCAAATGTTATCTATTGATTTACAGCCCAGGGCTGGACATAGCATTCTAGGAAAATGAACAGTGCCATTGTGATGGCATGGATCAGTTAAGAGCCTTGTATGAAAACCTGTCGTAGCAGCTTTTTTTGTTGTTTTTAATTTTGGTCACTGTGTCAAATCTTTTGACACAGTTAGCAGTGTATGATCAAATTCTAAGCAGAAATACATGTAGTATTTAAGAGCACAGATGAAAAGTGAGGGTTCAGTTATTGCACAGGTCACCTGAGTCTCAGTTAAAAAAAAAAAAAAGGATGATCAAGTCTACTAATGCAAGGCTCTAAATGGAAATCACATCAATTGGTCCAAGAATATGACATCATTGTACACACAGATAATAATATTATTGTCAAAACAAGCATACCCTTGTAGCGTTAACTTAAAGGCTATGGTGCATGTATATGATCCCATGTGTATATGTATGGATATTCAAATGGCGACGAGTGAAATTAGTGTCACATACTTTTTTCACAAATTCAAATGATTTCCCAAGCTTTTAGGCGAGGGAAATAATTTGATTTGGACAAAACACAAGTAAAATATTATTACCTGATTTCACGAGTATACCATTTGATCAGCTATTGATATCATGGATGACAAATTACTCCTTAATTTTCAAACCTGGATGCCATTTTGGCACTATAGGTAAATTTGCCATGGCAATGGCAAATTGGAATTCCACATGTGAAATTAAAAAATTAGTGCTGAAATGTTGCATCAAAATTAAGGAGTAATTTGAAATTGCACCGGTGGCCCCATCTCAGTGCATTGAATTGTATAGTAGGTAGGTTAATTAATTTTTAATTAATGCAAAGGAAGCAAAAAAAGTCACATAAGTTGACAGTATTCAGGAAAATGATCTCACAGGAAGGCAGCAATCCATGGGAATAGTCTTGTTATTGACAAATTATTATTATGATGATGATGATGATGATTATTATTATTATTATTAATGCATTCAACATTATCTTCCTAAATCTACATCCAGGATTAGTACAGAAACCCTTCCATTTGCATCCATCTTGTTTTTAATGAACACAGAGCTTAGAATGCTCGTGATTATTACCGTTAGTGAAACAAAATTGTGCTTCAGTCCTTGGCTTATTGCATTTGCAATGATTTGTTTCAAAATACTTGCTGTACATGTAAGTTTACTTTAACCTACAGTGTATAAGTTATCCTAAATTCTGAATATTTCTCTTTTTTTACCTGACTAATGTGTCATAGTCAAAAGGTTGACCATATACTGGGCAATCTTTTTTATTATTATTAATTGCTACGGGTTTCTTGAAAGTCCTCTCCTTGACTTTTAACATTCAAAGCATGATTTTGTTAAAGAAAATAAAATCTTCTTGCAAATTACACACTCACTCAAGTTCATGTTGTCCATGGTTAGAATAATTCCTTTCATGTACTCAGTAGATTTTTTCTCTGTGTTTGACCACTTTTTCTTTCCTTTTACATTTTAATTATTGATTCACTAAGCCTTGGCCATGATATGGAAGGAAAAATCCTCCCAATTGAGTGGAAGACATTTGTACAAAAATGTAATAATTTTATCATAATAGTATATGTGCCACATAGATTGTGACAACATGCTCTTTTGAATATTATATTATCAGTTATGTATAGTCATTTTACACTGTCGGCTGGCCGACATTTGCTAAACCATAAGCTTAATTTATTAGATTGAGTAATTTATGCTAAATAGTAATTCTGATTCCGAAGATCATTATGAGTAATATAAATTAGAAGGAAATTGGAGACAGGGAAAGACATCTTAAGCCACACAATTTATTGTTTTTGTTTAAAAAAGCCTTTGCTGGTTTTCTCCCAGAGTCCATTGGGAGAATGTTTTTATTTAAAATATGAAATAATTATTGCAAAAAGAAGCAACATTAATAATATTGAAACAAGTATTAATATTATAACTTATTTGCAGTTTGCAATTCATCGAGTGGTGTTAAACTGAAACCAAAGTTATTACCCCTGACCTCTGCAATTACAACTGGTGCAATAATTGCTTGCATTTAAAGCAATTTTTTCTTTCCTGCTCAATGTCCAGGAAAATATGTGCATGCCAGCCCAGTTTTGATTGTTTTGGTTTAATTTCGTGTTGTTTTTTCAAATAATTAAGTGGCATTGTATTTTTAAGCCAGCCATTTGGTGCAATAATATCATTGCAGTTCAACTTTGATGATTTCTGCCTTTTGAGTTTGTGAACTCTTATAGAAAACGCCAGCAGAAAGAGCAAGCAGTTGATTGGAATTTTAAACTTTAAGTTGGCATGTAGATTAAAACTGTCAGTGATAAAATGGAGTGGATTCAGAGCCACCTTAAATTTCTCCAGTGCGAAGGTGGCTATGAATCTGCTAATCACTTTTGAGGAATAATAAAATTGGAGTCATCAAGTTCATTTCTGAGAGACAAAATATAGGGATTTTTAGATTGCACTTTTGTTGCCATAGCAACCTATTATGCCACATTAATGAGTGCATCGTATTAAGCTTTACGGGTGTTTCATTTGGTACCATAACTTTGCTTTAATGTGAAATTATGTTGTAGAGTTAATCCTTCAATTAAGACATTTCCCTCCATAGTGTTGAAACCTGTTTTAACCACCTTAAAAATAAAAATAAAAACTTAAGTTAGCTTTATTAAATTATTAGCTGTTCTATGTTTTCATCCTCAGTCTTCCTTTGGATGTATTGTTTATGTGAAATGTAGTTATAGTTTTAGTCATTTCCAAGATACTTTTAACTGTCGGTACCATTATGAAATATATTAATAATGATTGTGTGGTCTGAAGGAGTGCGTAGGAAGTATCTGATGTATTTTAACAGGTTATGGACTTGATATGCTGAACATTACGTCAGCATGTTGAGATTGAAATCAAGAAAATAAAGGAACAGTTTATGGTGACTCTTATCGTCTTGCACATTTTTGCCAGCAACCCCTACAATTGTATTTAATATTCTTTATACTTTCTATGGCTGTGGAAAATTTCAAGCAGACAGACCTTGGATTTCAAAAGGTGGGGGCAATGGTTGGTGATATTCACTGGGCACGATTGTTTACAGCCAGGAGATAGCAGAACCCTTCACTTAAGTCATTATCCAATAATTATATTAAGGGTCTGACATTGAAGGGCTGTCCAGACTTTGAAAAAATGTATCAAAATTGAAGGAGTCATCCACCAGATTAGGGTGCCCACCTTTCAAACTACAGGTCTTGGTAACTAAATATTCTGCGTGAAAGTCTGCAGCAATTAAACTAGAAGACTACTTTAGTTTTGAAAAGTTAGTTCAAATCCATTGAAAAGAAAGGAAAGGAACTTTATTTAAGTGTCTGGTTGTTCTCGTGCTGGAGCAGTAGCTGGGGACACTGTAAACTGAAATAAACAATTAGCACAAATCAAGTCAAATGTTGGTTTTTGAGGAAAGAGAAAACCGCAGTACCCGGAGAAAACCTCTTGGTGCAGAGTAGAGAACCAACAAACTCAACCCTTGTAGGACGCCTAGTCTGGGAATCGAACCCGGGCCACATTGGTGCGAGGCAAGTGCGCTCACCTCTCTGCCAACCCTGCACCCCAAGAGTTCCTTGTTTGTTATGGTGACACCATCTCAAAAATTTTTTTTTTGTTTGACAAGTACATCACTGAAGAGCCTTTGATCAGTAACATAAACTTCTAGACTTTGAAATGCAGTGAATGCATTAGTTTTATACTGTCTTCCTGTAGCATTGACAGTTAACACACCTCTGTAATGTAACTAAAGTGAACTTCACAGATTCTTTGTAGTTATGCACAGGTCTGAGCATTGCTGTCTCCCTTTATCCCTCTCTACCAAGTTATACTTGGACAGAGGACAACGGAAGGTTTCTCAAAAACTAAATAAATTGAACATGCACAAAAAAACTGGTATGTAACTAGTAAGTATTTTATTCTTGAAGAACAGAGTTCAAGATTATATAATAAAATAATGTCAATACTGTCCTTTTGAATAATATGCAGTTGTCTCAACAAAGGTTTACCCTATAAACATGGCTGTAATAGATTGTTTAACAGGAGTGGTTTTCCCAGTTCCATTGATACATGTATGTTATCCAGTGTATGTTATCCAGTCATTGTTGAAATCAAGTTTCTTTAACATTGGGAATAATGATATCTCAATCAATAAAATTCTTCTCAGCTTAACTTCATAAATATGGATACTTTTTTACAGAAAACAAATAAAACACAAAACAAAATTCTTCTCTCTTTGGCTCAAAAATTGTTCAACCCTTGCAACTGAAACAAATACTTTGTACACCGTTGTATAGTATAAATATACTGTAACAGTTTGAAAGATTACAACTAATTCATGCTTTGACAACCTACTAGATCTGATATAAAACAACAGCAAGGAACCTTTCCTTGAGTACACTATATCAACAATGCAGCACCAAAACACTCAGATAATGCACATGAAAGTAATATTAACATCCAACTCTGGCACTAACTTAAAAATTATTTCATCATTACAGTGACGTTCACCGAAACAAGCAAGCTTCTATTTTACAAACAGTTTCCACTTTTATCATTTATCAATATTACTGTTACCAAAGGAAATTGGCCCCCTTGTTAAGACTGAGAGGCTTTCAAGTTATGACTGTGCAACTTTGTTAGTTTAAATAAAATTTGGAAAAACAAGACTTGACATTAAAGTATCTTCTTTTACCAGTCACTAGAAGTAGTTGTATCATGCTGCTTCTGAGCATGAACCAATTAGTATGGTCAATAATATTAGTTTCTTAAAGTGCTACTAAGAAAAAATTCTCATCCTTCCTATATAAGCCATTTTAAGACATATTCATGTAGTCTGTACGAGAAGAAGAATTCTGTTTACTATTTTCAAATATGTCTTTTTGTCCCAGAAATATTCAAGTTTTTAAAATATGCAAATTAGCCAAGCGATGATGTCATAAACTCAACCAAATGTTTATCAAAAAAAATTAATAATGAAAAAAGATATCTCAGCCAATTTGTGTCAGAAATGAATGATTATTTGCAGTAAGATTCTGATAGATGTGCTCCACAATATGAGAATACAAGTCTTGTTACTATGGTAACACACTGGGTTCAAGACCCCTAATATTAAAGGCTTTGCTGGCCGCCTTTGGCATTCTACATGTACTTTGACATTTGCCAATGGTGCCTCATCTGCATGATCCTGCAAGCATACAATATGTTAGGTTGAGTTTGTGGCCTCGCTAAATGTTTTTCTAGCTTAAGGTCACCAAAAATATTGAAATCAGGTTGGAGGGGACCAGAAAAGAGTGCATTGCCATGGGAACCAATTTCTTTACAGCCACAGGTGTGTTGCATGTAGAACTATTAGCCTACCAAGTTTCAATGGTCTCCGCTGCAAATTGACAGAGATAGCTCTATTTACATACTTGATGTTATATTGGGTTGAGTGAATGACATCATCAGTCCTCTCATTTGCATATTTTACATGTTTTTCAAACTTCAATATCTCCGGAGCCAATGCAGATATTTGCAAATGATAAACAGCGTTTTTAATCTTTCCTGGAATTCTATGTGATGAAAATTGATCATAGTAGCACTTTAATATGTTTCGATGGCCAACCTTTGTTATTAAGTCAAATTTGCAGCTGTGAATTTTGCTGTTGGTGCTAGTGCCTCTAACATGGCTAATGTCATAGCTCGGAGATCATACTCATGAGCCCAACCCCAGTCTCTGCGTGCGTTTTTGTCATCCAGGACTTGGGGCCAACTGTCAGCTACAAAAGAAGAAGTTACAGTGCAATTTTACGAACTAGGAAAAAAGAAATAGTGGTATTTGTAGAACACTGCATATTTGAACCTTTATAACTTGCCACATTTGGGGTTGTGTTATACCTCATTGAACGAGCTTCATGGTTGGCCAAAAGGACAATAGAACGAAAAAAGATAACAATGGATTTAGCAGTGAAAACAATAGGATGGTCGATACTATGCAGCCAATGAAATATAGTGTTCAACAAGAGGTACGACCCTACCCCACATTTGGGCATGTCCATGTACCAAAAACCTCAATTAAAGCTCGGATTTTTTCCCACAAGGTTCTTCAGTATATCAGAATGCCCAAATATGGCAAGGTACAAATCTCAGGTCCAGGTCACTGGTCATTGTTTTACCAATACAGAAACAACCTTAATTAACCATTTCCAAATGCTAACATTTGTTTGGGCCTAATTAGGCCTAAGGTTAGCTTTAATTGATGTTTAGGTAAACAGTTAGCGTTAATTGTTTCTGTATTGGTAAAACAATGACCTGTGACCTGTGTTTTGTACCCGCCAGGTACTTAAGGTTAAAGATATATTACAGTATTTTTCCATACCGGATGTTCCTCAAGGGGGCTGCAATTCAGATGCAAAATGCAAATCACAGATCGCAAAACATTTCAAGTCATTTAACGATAACCTACCTTGGGCCTAAGAACAGGCAGGTACAAAAGTGGGACCGGATCAACTGGGCTCTGCACTCATCTCGGATCGACATAAAAAAAAATTATAAGGCTTTGAGAAATCACCCTAGCCCTTATCTTGAAGCTAACCTTGGTGAAATCGAGGCAAATGTCAAATAGCTTTGGCTTACACGATCGATCTGAGGTGAGCAATCCGAGTTGATCCAGTCCGACTTTTGTAGCTGTCCCCTAAGAACTGTGACTAGTGTTACAGTTCACTTTCAAGTACAGGTTTTAAGTTCTTTCACTATGGCTGAAACAATATCTGTCGCTTGCATTATTTTTATACCTTCCTTCTGACCAACAAAACTTGCTAGGAGTGATAGATGCTCATTTCAAACTTCTACTGGATGTGGATCAGAGGGAGTAAAATGCAGGTTGCAGGTCATTGTTTTACGGTAACCATAACTGAAACAACCCAAACCTTAACAAAAGTGTTAACGTTGGGCTTAAACATCTGGCCCCAGTTGTTCAAAAGGTGGATAACACTATCCACCAGATAAATTAATCCATTGAATACAGCAATAATTGGTTTCACTGTGACTTATCCACTAGATACTGATTTATCTGGTGAATAGCGCTATCCATCGTTGAACAACTGTGGCCTGAAGCATCAAGTCACAGTTTACAATAGGCCTAACGTTAGCATTAGTAACGGGTTTCGGTTGTTTCAGCTATGGTGAAACAATAATGACCTGCAATCATACCGACACTTTAAACCATCCTGTTGATGACTGTTAATTCCAAACAAATATTATATGCAACTCTGTATTATTTGTTAAATAATACTACCTACCAATTGCCTGTCTTTCATCTGGCTCATAGTCCATTACTAATCTTGGTATGAACTTGCGCAACTCAGCTGCTAGCTCTTCAGGTGTGAAGCTGATTGCACTTAGGTTATATGTTCGCATGCTCAGCCTTTCTGAAGGTGCCTCTAACAACTCTACTGTTGCTCGCAGACAATCAGGAAGGTATATCATAGGCATCCTTGTATCTTTCCGCAGATAACACTTGTATTTCCCTGTCCTTAATGCTTCATGGAATATGTGAACTGCATAATCTGTTGTGCCACCTCCTGGTGCTGTATCTGCAGAGATTACCCCTGGGAATCTTGCAGAACGGAAATCCAAACCAAACTTGTGATGGTAGTACTGAAAATACATGAGACCTTCATAACATTGAAAAATTTTGTTTTTACAAAAGGTACTAGCTAAAGCTTACAACTGTTAAGTACCTTCAAACAACTTTTGGTCATAATTGCTATCAGAGTGGTCCTGTAATTGTCAACGAGCTGACACAGTTGTAAGAACACCAAAATTTTATTTGATTTGCATTGATATGGTAATTTCAATTTACAGTGTACCCAATAAGTGCTTCATCGCCAGAAGATTAGGGACATTACTAAACAACGAAACACCGAAACACTGAAACAGCAAAACCAAGCACCAAAACACCATGTATCACCCAACCATACATTGAATAATAACCGACAAAGGTTGGATTTAAGATTATGTAAATATCTTTTAATTAGGCCTAAAATGTTGTTGCACCTAATCTCATTCTTAACCTGAATCCTAATCTTGATCTTAATCTCAATGAATTAGGAGCAATATTTAATATCAAATCCAACCATACATGGTGTTTTGGTGCTTTGTTTCGGTGTTTCATGTCCGAAGATTAGACACTTAATTAGACACTTTCCTTTCCTTTCCTAACACCAAACAATGGTGAAGGACAACTGTACACACTTATCACAAAAAAGAGACAGTCTGAGACCCTGATGTAGTGGTCTTTTTTGGGGTACATCTAGAATTAAGTTGTAAATTTCTGGCTAGGTCCATAATGTGATGGTTATGTTGGGTTTTTGATCAGAGGGGAAAACCAAAGTAACCCGACAAAAATCTCTTGGGGAAGGAGTGGACTAACTCCACTAATGCCCAGAAAAACAGGTAATTAGAATTACTTTAACCCATTGACTCCTGAACCATCAGGTACAAAACGCAGGTCACAAGTCACAGGTTATTGTTTGACCAACAAAGAAAGAATTCTAAACATTCATTAAAGCTAACTTTAGGCCTTAACCTAAACAAGACTTTTTTAAGCCTTATGTTAGCATTGGAAAACAGCTAGGGTTAATGGTTTCTGTATTGGTTAAACAGTGACCTGTGACCTGTGTTTTGTACATGCCCCTCCTGAACTTTCCCCCAGTGACAAGTAAATCATCTGGCATGAAGCAGAGTAAAATCTATTATGTGTATGTCTCACTCCCAGGCAGCATAACTATTCCGGGGGTGGGGGTAGGGGGTGAGGGGTGAGGGGTACCATAGCTGAAACAACCCAAACTTTTACAAAAATGCTAACCTTAGACCTAGTCATTGCCAACAACTCAGCCGAAGCAAAGACTCAAGGCTGACAAGGCAACAGTCTTAATAGAGCCGATGCGCGAGCATGTTGTGTATGCAGAACAAATTTCGAGCTGTCCAGAGAAAATGTAATGTAAGATAAGGTGAGTGAACAAAGGTAAAGGTAAAAGTCTCTGTTACGAGCCTAGGAAGGCCCCATCAGGCCGGCACTTATCTCCGGTTTCCGAGTGAACAAAGGCTGCTTATCATGTGACTTCAAGAACCAATAAAGGCACATGTTTTGATGTGTGATGTCATTAGACAAACTG